>PVJD01002193.1:0-215166 GCA_004026545.1 Mormoops blainvillei | reverse complement strand
GTCTGATGGGACCGGGGAGCTCAAAGGCGGAAGGGAGGAGCAGGAGAGGCCACGGCTGCAGAGGCCCCACTGGGTGGACACTGTGTCCTGTGAGTGTCCACATCACTGCCACGCCGTTGGCTGGACGTGCTTACAGCTTCTTGCAGACATTCCCTGTCCCCACCTTACTTGAGGAGCTGGCTGTGTTAAGGAGCAGCTTAGCCAATGTTTATAAGTGACTTAGCAGTCACGGCGTGATCTGTATGTGCTGAATAAGTATTGGGTTGAACTATAAAGAGCACATCTTAGGTGGGACATTTGTCAGACTGCGATGGCCCATACCTTGGCTGCCGAGCTCACTGAAACGAGGCTCGTGTCTGTCGGCGCGCCGCGGCGCGTCCCACCCACGTTGAGCGCATAGCACTAGGCCCTTCGGAGTGGGGGGTGTTGGCGCCCACTCTGCAGGTGGTGACCTGACGCACAGAAATAGCAGATAATTCCCTTAAAGCCACATGGTGACTCCTGGACGTTAACTGAGAAAACAGCTCTTCTGTGTCGCTTAAATTTGAGCTACACGTCCTGAAAACACTCACTTTAGCGGCTGGGCCAGGGTTCTTCAAGAAATGAATTTCTCCTACCTCTCTTTTCAGTTTCACGTGCATTCTAGGGGGACTTTACTGCACCTCCTCTTAATCTGTGGTTGATCTATATTGACCATACAGCACACATATTAACCAGGAAGGAACAAAAAAGTCTGTTAGGAGGGGCTATGTCTGAGGAGAGGGACCGAGGACAGAGGTGGAGTGGATGTCACTTCATTCTCTACTCCTTCGTGGCATGTGATGTGTTCTCACAGACACCTGAAATCTAAAGAAACAACAACCCGCCCCCAGGACCTGGCGCTCCCCGCACACGCCCACCTGCTTGGTGAGGCCTCAGAGGCTGAGCTACCGGAGAAGGAAGCCAGCAGCGTTGGGTTTCACCGATCAATGCACTTGGTCCTCAGGCTGAAGGACCACTGAGCTTTCTGATGGCCCCGGGGATGGGGGGCCTGCTTTCCCCCCAGGATTTAACTTTGCAGAGTGTGTGTTAGTGACCAAGCCCAGCCTGAGTGTTTTTCTGACCCCCGCGAGAGTGTTTCCGTTCGGTCCTGCGGCCAGGGCTCAGGGTGGTAGATTTGGTGATGGTGCCGCTTAGCAAACGTCTGACGGACTTGCCTCGACGTTCTGGGGAGCGAGGGCGAAAACAAAAATTTGGAGGTCATCACTTTCTTCGTTTGTTGTTTGAACTTCTCACTTAGTCTTTTATTCCTGAAAATTATGACTGTGGTGTGACTGTTGTATTTTCAAGTTCTACCTCTAAGCCAGCAAAAAAAAAAAAAAAAAAAAAAAAAAAAAAAATCCTGCTTCAGAAACTTTCTATCTTCAGTTAGAAGGAGCTTCCCCTGCCTTGTGCACTGTGCTTATTGTTCGTGCCAGCGATGACAGGTCTTGCTAGCCATGGCCACGGGTGGCTGCCGGCCCTCGAAACGTGCCTAGTACAACCAAGGAGCGGAATGTATTAATTTTATTTGATATCAATTAATTGGAACTTGAATTTAAATAGCCACATGTGGTCAGTGTCTACCGTGTTAGAGAGCACAGCTGTATACATTGCAGAAAAGCCCACTTCTTATAAAAAGTATTTTTATAAGACTTAGAGATATATTTTGTTTTTCCCCCGCTTTTTCTCTGCGCTAAAACTCTGCCTATTTGGTGAATATGATATTTCATGTGATTAAATGAAGCCCATTATTATTAAGCCCAAAACATGGACTTCAATGTCTAAGACTTCTACTGATCCCCAAGTAATCCACCCATTACTGCCGCGACCACCCCGGCTGGGGGGTGTCAGCTTGGCGCCCCGCGGGTGTGGGCGTGGGCCTTTCCCAGTGGGCGGCGTGTCCATTACCTGGTGCCAGGAGTTTGCATCAGGCAGTAGGTGCCACACTTGCTGAAGCCGCCCCGTTGGGACACAGTCAAACTGGGACGCAGGCTGTATTATTAATTTCGTATTTTCTTTTCCAGAAGGTTAGCGCACCAGATATCCTCAAATCTCTCAATCAAGAGAGCCCCAAACGCCCTAGTCATCCTATTTTGAAGCAGGAAGATCTCTTCACCCACCCAGCGCCCAGTCCTTTGTTCTCAGGAGGCTCGAGACAGGTGAGCCCCCGTCTGATGCCCTTGACACGGGAGGTGGCGTAGCTGTCGTCAGGATGTCGAATGGGATTGGTGGGCAAGGGCAGGAGCGAGTGTTGTCTTGGGTGGGATGAAGCGGGCACGACCACAGAGCCTGAAAAGATTACGTTACTTAGATTGGGAGCTGGGGTAAACCTCGCTCTTCTTTTTTTACATCTTACTGGGAGCGTCTTTGTATATCCAGAGCGTAATTAATAATACATAACAGTGTCTTTGAAAGGGAAGTTTTTCATTTTGATGAAGTTTAATTGATCGGCTTTTTCTTTTATGGTTATTCCTCTGTCGTGGCTACTCACAGGTCATGAAGATATTCTGTGTTTTTTTCTAGAAGTGTTATGAAAGCCGAGCTTTTTTGGAGAGGTCTCGATCGAACTCATTAGTTTTTGTGAATGGTGTAAAGATTGAGGTCCATTTTTTTTCCATCTGGATACCCAGTTATTCTAGCACAACTTAAAAACAAACAAAAGCCTCCTCCTACTTCCTTCCCCTTTGATTGTGGCGACTTTGTTGGAAAAAGCGTGGGGCTTTCTCGGGGTTCTCTCCTCTGCTCCGCTGCCTCCTTGTCCGTCCCTCGAGCCTCAGCACCACACCGTCCGGATCACTATCGATTTGTTGGACGTTTTGAAGCCGGGTAGCTTAATCCCAACTTCGGTCTTCTTTCTCAAGATTGCTTTGTGATCTGCTAAATGTCGTGTCTGTTTATAGCCGGGCCTTTTAATTATTCATTTTCTTATTTAAAAGCATTAGACCAATGCTTACATTATGCTTAAAATTGTGGCATAATGGTCTGATAGATCCTCAGGTGAGGGGTCCCAAGATCTCGGTGGCAGCCACAGCTCTCTGACTAAGTGATCCTAAGTGACCACAAAAAACTCTAACCTTCAGAGTCCTCCTCAAGGACACGAGTACCAGAGTTGTTCTTTTTATTTCATGGGACTGCTTTGAGCATGAAATGAATGCAAAAAATTCGTGGCGTAGCATTGAGGTTAAGAACTCAGCTTCTAGGAACCAACTTCTTGGTTCACATTCCCGCTCCTTCGGTGGCAAGGAGCGTGGACCTGGAGTAAGTGCTTGAACCTCTCTGTCCCTCTGGTTTTTTTTTTTTTTAAATGGAAAATGGTGTTTGCTTCAGAAAAGTGACACTTTCGCCCCATCTACATGAATGTCCAGTGGCACATTCAAACTTCCCGGCAGGGGCCGGCCACCCATGCAGTGAAGGATAGTCAACATCTCTGACTTCACCCACTGCCCGCTAGCGGCTCCTATCCCACGCCTTCACCCATGGTCCTGCCCCATCGAAGCCACTGTGACACCCTCATGGCTCCAAATGTGGGGCCCTGCAGCTCTGGAGTCACCTGGGAGCTTGTCAGAAATTGGACTCTCTGGCCCCTTCCTGGACCTACTGGGCCAGGATCTGCAATTTAACAGGAGCGCAGTGATGTCTGTGCAACCCTGGTCAAGTGCCGGCAGTCTCACGCTGGGGAGAGCGTGCCATCCATTAGCGGTTCTTCGGTGGTCCAGGACTGTGCTGTCTGACCCAGTAGCCGCTGGTCTCAGGGGGCTGTTGAGAGAGAAGGCTTCCCCTGCGAGACATTTCCCTTCTGTAAGGAACAAGAAGGTGGGGGCTAGCAAAAACTTACTGAATCTCTACTTAGTACCAAAGTAGAAAAACAAACAGACAATAAATAGGGGGAACACTCAACACCCCAAGTAGTTATATCAGCGCAAAACTAAAGCAAGCACTGTTTTGGGACCATTCTGGCCAATTTTAAAAATGGTACAGCCCAGCCCTGGCGGGGTGGGTCAGTTGGCTGGGGCATTGTTCTGTACCCCAAGGGGTTGCAGGTTCAATCCCAGTCGAGGCGCATATGGGAGGCAACTGATCTCTGTCTGTCTCTCTCTCTCTCTCTTCCTCTCTCTCTCTCTCTTCCTCTCTCTCTCAAACCAATCAAACATATCCTCAGGTGATGATTTAAATTTTTTTTTTTAAAAACATAAGACCGTGTGACTTTCATTGCTAGGCAAAGACCACGTCTGGGCAAGACAAGACCTTCTGAGGGTTCTCCGTCTTGTTAGAACAGAATATGTGGCAACTTTTTTGGCAAAGAACAAGCCAGTACGTTATTAACTTAATGTGAGTCAGATGCATGCTCTCTGTGCGCATTTTGATTTATCTGATATCAAGTCAGAACTGCAAAAGAATTAACTGTGAATTTATTATACCTGTCATTTTTATTTCAGGGAAGTTTAATTAGCATTAATAGCACTTGTACGGAGACTGGCAATTTTGACAACGCTAATGTCACTGGAGAAATAGAACTGGCCCTTCGATATTGCTTCAAAACCCATTCTTTAGAAATCTGCATCAAGTCCTGTAAGAACCTTGCGTATGGAGAGGAAAAGAAGAAAAAGTGCAATCCGTAAGTTTCTTTTTCTAAGTTCTGACTTTAAATGATACGACATATTGATTCTAAAGTTTACATGGAAAGTAAAAAAATAACCAAGACAATTGTAAAAATAAAAAAGAGGACCTAAATAAACAGACTTACGTTAAGAGCTATTACAAAGCGGCAGGAATTCCTACATTGTGCTGCTGATGCAAAGCTAGGTCAGCAGGTCCGCAGACAGGATCAAAAGCCCAAATACACACCTTAGTGTATGAAGGAACTTACCCACTCAAGAGGCTATCAGAAATCTTTGCAGAAAAGATGAACCTCAACAAATGGCGCTGGAAAATTTGACTTTAAAAATAAGATTAAAGTCTTGTCTCACACAATCCATAAACAGATTAAATTTTTTCCCAACCGATAGATATGAATGGCATTGCATCATTATTTTAACGTGCATTTCCTTGAGTACTAACAGAGATAAGCAACTTTTAACCCACACATCAGCCACTTGGGGTTTCTCTTCTGTGGGCTTCCTGTCATCTGAAAGATTGGCAGAGTAGGTAGGAAGCATCAGGAATCCGTCTCCCCACATAGACGATGGTTGCACTGACAGAATCTGCCTGATGTAACAACTTTGGAACTCTGGAGTCTTTTGAAGGCTTGCAACTTCCAGCAGAAGGCCTCCATGGTAAATTGGTGTTAATATCGGTCAGTTTCAGCTCTGGGCCCAGCAGCAGCTACCCCCCATCCCGCACCCCTTGGAGCGCCGCGGTGGGTGTGTTCCTAGAGCCGCTTGCACACAGCTTGCAGGGGAAGGACTCTGTCCTCCAGACAGCAGGCCTCTGTTTCCTGATTGCTGATTGGGGCTTCTGACCACAGGGGCACAGACAGGGAGGCATACAGCCATCGCTGTTTCATCTGCTCCCATTGTTGCAATCCCGCCCCCTCCTCTGACTGATGTAATTTCCAGGGGTTTTAAAAGGCCAGTACCCTTATTTGTCTCCCTGTTTCATTTTTCTCTTTTTCCCCTCCTGGAAGCCAGCTACTACAGACTGGGACATTCAAATTAACTTCATACAAGGTCTGTCCAGAAAAAGTCCAGCCATTGTTAGTTTAATGAGAATGGTTTGGGCAACATCGATGTAACCTGGCAGCCAAGGAGAGTGGACTGGAATGCGCATGTGTGAACAATGACGACTTCACTGTACTAGTCAGTGAGGGCGGTAGATGCTGTTGAGTGAGCATGTGCACTGTGTGGCCCTCGCATTCAAAATGAGTGAGTGAGTAGAGCAATCAAATTTTGCGTTAAGCTCGAACATTCCTCTGTGGAAACTATTCGGATGACTCAGAAGGCCACAGCTGTGGGCAACTAGTGACTGGCAGCTTCATCATGACAATGCACCTGCTCGTGCATCACGTCTTGTGCAGAGTTTTTTGGTGAAACATCAAATCACCCAAGTGACTCAGCCCCCCTACAGCCCAGATTTGTCACCCTGCGACTTCTGGCTTTTCCCAAAACTAAAATCACCTTTGAAAGGCAAGAGATTTCAGACCATCAGTGAGATTCAGGAAAATACGATGGGGCAGCTGATGGTGGTTAGGAGAACTGTGTGAGGTCCCCAGGTGCCTACTTTGAAGGGGACTGAGGCATCATTGTTCCATGTACACTGTTTCTTGTATCTTCTTCAGTAAATGTCTTTATTTTTCATATTACATGGCTGGATACCTTCTAGACAGACCTCATATACAAGGACAATTAGAAAATATACATGCATGCCCAGGAAAAGGTACAGGATCAGAAAACACCTGAGGAGACCGTAAGTTTACATCTCAGGCTGATCCTGGGCAAGGACCAATAAACAAAACAATGACAAAAAACAGCAAACCGTGGGGAAGGGGGAGACTCTGATTTCCAGAGATAACACGTTATTAGACGCAAATGTCCACTGTTCAACCAAAATAACAAGACATATAAAGAAACAGTAAAGCATGGTCCATTCAAAGGAAAATAATAAATCAAAAGAAACTATCCCTAAAAAAAGACCCGAGGGCAGGTTTACTAGGCAAAACTTTAAAACACTGTCTTAAAGATGTTCGAAGAACTAAAGGAGGATGTGGAGAACGTCAAGAAAATGACGTATGAATAAGGTGGAAATATCAGTAAAAAGATTAAAAAACTAAAAGAAACCAAAAAGAAATGCTAAAGCTGAAAATGCAAATAACTGAAAGGAAAAATTCATTGCTGGGATTTGAAGGCTGGCATGAGCAGATGGGAAGAAAGGATCAGTAAATCTGGAGAAAGGCCGAGTAAAGTTACTGAGTCTTAGGGATCGAAAGGAAAAAGGTTGAAGAAAAGCAAACAGAATCTAAGGGGCCCGAGGGGCCCATCAAGCGGACCAGCAAACGCATGTGAGAGTCTCAGAAGGGGAAGAGAGAGCAAGAGGCAGAGAGAAATTTGGAGAAATAGTTGAAAACTCCCCAAATTTGATGAAATACATGACTATAAACACCAAGGAAGCCTACCGAACGCCAAGTAAGATGAACTCGAAGAGACCCACACCGAGACACATTATTGACAAACTTTTGAAAGACAAAAAGAACCGTGAAAGCAGCAAGAGAGAAGTGACTTTTCAAGGAGATCATCAGCAGATCTCTCATCAGAGACTTTACAGGCCAGGAGGTCAATGTATTCAAAGTGCTGAAAGGAAAAAACCCAACGGCCAAGAATCCTATAGCCAGCAAAATTCTTCTTCAAAAGCGAGGGAGAAATTAAGACATTCTCAGACAAAAGGCGCTGATGGGCTGTGTAACTAGTAGATCTGCCTGCAAGAAATGCTCACGGGAGTCCTGCAGGGTGAAAGGAAAGGGTACTGGTCCGAAATAAAGATCTCAATTAAGGGGAAAACACAGGCAATTATAGACACTAGCCTTACCGTGGCAAAGTACCCGTATGTAATTCCACTTTTTGTTTTTCACATGATTAAAGGGACTAACACAGTAAAAAATTATTAGTCTCTTATTATTGTAACTTCGCTTGGTAACGTCACATTTGGTTTTTTTGACATAATTTAAGAGATTAATGCATTTAAAAGAATTAGTTAGTGTTTTTGGTCACACGATGTATAAAGATGTCATTGGGTGACATCGACAATGGAAAGAGAGGAGGATGGAGCTGAAAAGAAGCAGGGTCTGTGTATATTATTGAAGTTAAATGATATAAATTCAAATTAGAGTGTATAACTTTAGGGTAGTAAATGCCACCCCCTTGGTAACCACAAAGAAAATAGCTGTAGGACATACACAGAAGGAAATAAGAAAAGAATGTAAATATTTCACTGTAAAATAATCGGCTGAAGAAAAAAAAGTATAATAATTCTGGAAATGAGGAACCCAAACACTGTGAGGCATCCAGAAACAAATAACAAATGACAGAAGGAAGTACCCCCTTATTAGTAATTACTTTCCATGTAAATGAATTGGACTCTCCAATCAAAAGACAGAAACTGGCAGAATGGATAAAAACATGGGCTCCAACTGTATGCCACCTACGAGAGACTGACTGGAGATCCAATGACGCAAACAGAAGACGCTCCGTGCAGACAGTGACCAAAAGAGAGCGGGGGTGGCTGCCCCAGTCTCGTGCAAAAATTAGATCAACAAGGTTACAAGAGGTAGAGGACATTATATATTAACGAAGGGTCTAATACAGCAAGGAGATAGAAAACTATAACTGCCTATGCACCTAATAACGGCCTATCAAGACACGTGAAGCAGACACAGACAGAGCTGAAGGGGGAAATAGGTCTACAGTGATATGTGCAGATGTCAGCGCTCCACTCTCAGCGACAGACAGAACGCCCTGTCAGAAGGTAGGTGAGGAAACAGGCGCCTTAACAAACTAATTAGATACACAGGTGTGCGTTTTATTTTAATCCTTTAAGCTATGGCGGCCTATTTTATACATCCTGCTTTACGTGTGTGAGACCTGATAATAACCCGTTGGTTCCGAGCGAATGAAGAGGGAGGAGCTGGCGGCAGTGCGCCGGGAGCACTTGCCCACGAACGCTGATTGACAGGGAAGAAGAGGCCTGAGCCTGGAGCCAGGAGGGACCCAGACCAAGGGAGGGGGACTGTTCTCTTCTCGCTTTGGGAAAGTTGAGCCTGTTCCTAGCCTGTGGGGACGGGGCCTGGACAAACGGGGGCATCTCCACCAATAAAGCCCCTAGAGGGGCCAGGAAGGGCAGCCTTGGGACCCGAGTGGAGGGGTCGACCTGGAACGGGATCCCGGGGGTGGGCAGAGTGCTGGTGGAGAGATGGCCTCTGTCACGCTGCTCCTGCCAGCGGAGCCGCGGTCCCCAGAGTCAGCAGAGAGGGTGCAGGATGCCGGGCCTCAGCAGTCAGGGCGGGCCGGGGGGCCCACAAGGGAGGGGCACGGCGTAGAACATACACTTTCCATTCCCACTTTTTTGGGGTGGGAGAGACTGGTTGGAAGCGGCAGGCGGCGGACGGATAAACTGGCATGTGGCTTCTACCTCCTGGCAGGTACGAGAACCTGCTGCCATGGAGGCCGAGAGCCTCTGCTTCCATGGCTGTCCCCACATGGCAGGGGTGGGCCGTGTAGATTCCAGGGGTGGGGTTTGAGGAATGCAGGCAGCTTCACCTCCCCCA
This sequence comes from Mormoops blainvillei, assembly GCA_004026545.1. Classification (NCBI taxonomy): domain Eukaryota; kingdom Metazoa; phylum Chordata; class Mammalia; order Chiroptera; family Mormoopidae; genus Mormoops; species Mormoops blainvillei. The sequence goes on along the minus strand of PVJD01002193.1, from coordinate 205,892 downwards.
GGAACATTCCAGAGGGCGATGGCCAAAGATGGTGTAAACAGAAGCTCTGTACCCAGCATTTCATTGTTCACTGTCAGTGGGGCCACCACGCCCTTTCTGTCAATGCCCGATTCCGCAGCCACAAGGTGAAAAAAAAGCTGACACACCTCCCACCTGTGTTCCCCCTGAGCTCTCACTTCTCCCTGTCTGCGTTTGGCCACTAGGTACGTAAAGACCTATCTGCTGCCCGACAGATCCTCCCAGGGCAAACGCAAGACTGGAGTCCAAAAGAACACGGTGGACCCGACCTTTCAGGAGACCTTGAAGGTACGTGCAGGACAAACATTCCATGTGCTGAGTCTCCCCATCCTGGGCTGGGCGCTTGGGGCCAGAGTCCGGCGGCAGCTTCTTCCAAACTCTGAGTCAGTTAAACAGAAGTGCAGACACTTGGACATTTCTGCGGGGCCCTGTCAATCAGTGGCGAGGTGGTAAAAAATAAATGCCAGCCTTTGTACAGGAAAAATGCAGAGTCTGCCGGACTGTCGATTAATGATTTCCAAGTAAATGGTAACCACAGCAGCAAGACGAAGAACCTGGCTGCCTCTCGGTACTTAAAATCAATTTGTCCCGTTGAATTTTTATAACCCTCAGAGGGCTGCCCTCTGGCAGAGTACCCTGTACGTTAAACTAGGGGGTTACCGTCTTTGTAAAAGTGCTTCTTCATTGTGGTACCCGGCAAATCCAGGTTTCTTTTTATTTTAAGAAACAAATTGTCACTCTATGAAAAAAATGTTATTGGAGGACGTGTTTGGGTTTTCACTTTCCTCGGCACTAACAAACATGATCTGTGGTTGAGGGCAGAGGTGTGGAGAGACCGCCTTCCCCTGGGACGTCGGAGGGAGCTGTGAAGATGACGTGCGGGGGGTGCAGGTGGAGCGGGGTCGGGGGGCCCCGACCGGAGTGCAGGCCAGACTCATGGAGACGTATCCAGCCGGGCTGAGGAGCCCCGTGTGTCACGGCTGGAAAGGAGAGGGCTCTGTTTGACTTGCGTGGTGAGAGGGAGCAGCCGGTACGAGAGTCCTGCCTGTTGCACAGAGACAGCTGTTGCCTTTCCCTGCCCCTCTGGCGGCCAAGTGCTTCACAAACCCTCTGAGCTGGCGGTCAGGATCCTCACTCACCAGCGGAGAGCCCGAGGTTTCTCGAAGCCACAGTGGACGAACAGCCCTTCTCAAAATTTTTGCACACAGGAATCCCCAAGGGATGAAGAAAAAAAAGTGGATTGTGATTCAGCAGATGTGGGCGGGGCCTGAGAGGCAGCCGGCCTGGGACCGCTCCAGCAGCAAGTGGCTTTGTGCACAGACCTGCTAAAAGAGTTTCGAAAAGCTCTGTGCCCCCTTGCACATTTTAAGTTGATATCTACAATTCCTCATAAGTTTCATTAAGGTATTTTGTGCTAAACAGAGGTAGATATATATTTTACATTTTATGAAAAGCGATAAAATTGAGGATGGACTGTATTTTAGGTGAATATTTAATTATATAATCTGATTTTTAAGGTTTAACTTATTTGAAGAAATCAAATGCAGAATCTCAGAGAAATCACCTACAATTTTTATTCATTGCTTTTATCCAGTATGTTGTGAATATTTTGGTTGTCCTGGAAAACTTCCCAGAGACATTTAAAAGAATCTTTGTCTCCAATCTATTCTAAATTCAGAACATCCAGACATAGTTGTCGCGGAAGTGCATATAAGACAGAAAGAATAGGAAGGTGAAGCTGAGCGGTCACTGAGTTTTGCAGAAGTCAGTGTTTCGAATTGCTGTTTGTTTAGCAGGCTGCGGGTCCGTGCAGCCTGGGGCAGGTGCCGAGGTAAGATTCCAGGTGTGGGAAGCGCCTTCCGCCGGCTCTGAGAAAGGGGCACGTGGCAGCGGAGGCTCTAGAACCTGTGCATCTCGCCTAGGTTTCTAAGCGGGGTGTTTGCCCCCTGGGACGTCTTTGACCTGGAGTGTGTCCCTGGGAGCCCAGGCTGACATCCCCGTTCCACCCTGCAGTACCAGGTGGAGCCCGCCCAGCTGGTGACCCGGCAACTGCAGGTGTCCGTGTGGCACCTGGGCACGCTCGCTCGGAGAGTGTTTCTTGGAGAAGTGATCATCCCTCTGGCCACGTGGGACTTTGAAGACAACGCAACACAGCCCTTCTGCTGGCATCCGCTGCGGGCCAAGGTGAGGTCTGGTTTGGGGCCCGGTGACCCCACTCCCACTTTACACAGGGGCCCAAGACGAGAAAACCTTCCCTGGGGAAAACTGGGACCCAACACGATAGTGTGCCCTTGCCAGGCCTTTAAGTTGGAACTTTGTAGGGAGAAAAGGCCCCACACTGAGCTCTCCTGGTGGGGTTCGGCCCAGGGACTTCCACCTGCCCGGGTTTGTTCAAGTGTCCACGCAGCCCTGTCCTCAGTGTAGCCCAGGTGCCAGCCTGAATCGGTCAGGTGTTCATCCCTCCTGGCATGGCCTCGCTGGTCTGTGCCCTTCTGCCAAATTCAGGGTCAGTCAGTGTCAGCTGAGGTGACCTCGACCTTCTCTTGGCACTGTGGCCAAAGTCCACCACCTGCGGCCGTCAGCCTGCCCCCGCCCGAGACCACACCTCGTTATGTGGGCTATAGTGGGATATTTCTAACCTCCCCGCCCCAGGCACACCCAGAGCAACAGGTGAGCATGACTGGACCAGACGCTGTCAGGCAGGCAGAGGCCGCGCTGACCGGTGGGGACTTCCTGTCCTGCGCGGGGTGGGGCTGGACAGGCGGGCGGCGCTGGCTGTGCGGGGGGAGGGTCGATGATTCTTGCCTGGCTGCGCGCACATTTCTGTGCCGAGATCCAGCACTGGAAGGGAGCGCTCCGGAAACAGTCAAGGGGAGGAAGGCGGGCTGCGTTGTCTCCTGGGAAAAGGCCGCAGGAGGCGCCAGCCCCGCGTTTCGCCGCTTCTCCGCTCTGCAGCCAGCGAGGCCGTCGGTCACAACAAGGCCTCTGCACAGACAGGCCCGAGCCCAGGTGCTCGGCCTGGGGGTTGTCCCCTCCCCCGTCGTGTGCCCCTCGCACCGTGTGGTCCGTGCAGCCCCGGGTGCCAGCGCTGTCTCTTCGCAGAGCCTTGGTCCACACTCAGAATAGCCCCCGGCCTGCCCAAGACTTCACTCAAGTCCCGCCTCGCCCATGAAGGCTTTCCTGGGGCTCCCCGCCAGGGGAGTTCTCCCCACAGGTCCTGTACTGGGGCGCCCTGCCTGCCTTCTGCCCCCTGGGTCCCACACTCAGGCCAAGCGGGAAAGCCACCAGGACTGGTCATTCGTAGGCAAGTGGGTTAGAAGCAGAATGTGCCAGGCTGCAGGCGTCCTTCCCATGTGAGCTTGGATCTGGGGTGTCTGCTCACGGCCTGCCCACCCCGGGTCCTGGCAGGAGGGGCTGTGTGGTTGCGGGGTTGGCACAGGTTTCTGGAAGCAGAGGGTGGAGGCAGCCTTATCGCATCTGGCACCAAGGGCCCCCTCCTGCCCCAGAGTCGTGCAGCGCCCACATGGGAGGCCGCTCCCAGCCTCTGGCGGTCCTGAGTGAGGGCCACCCTTCCCGATGTCCTCCTCTCCGCATCCCCCATCTCTCCCCCACCGCCACGGGTGAGAGAGAGGGTCGGTGGGTGGCAGTCTTTGCCCTACGAGCCCTGTTTTCAATCACTGTCGGGCACAATCACTCGTGAACAGGCAAGCACCCCGAGTAGGCAGGGAGGTGTCCTCTGTGAGGACAAAGAGGGGGCCAAGTCCCCCAGACTGGAGGGCCACTCCTGTGCCCTGGGCACTGAGCCTGGAACCCTGTCAGTCTCTGGTGCCTTCGGTGGCCCTGGCACGGAAAGGGAGCTGAAATCTTTACTGACCTGAGTGGAATCCACTGGGGTCTTGGTTTTATTTGCTTTTTCAAACTCGGGTCACGTCCACGCTCCTTAGGACTATCTTATAGGAGTGCCAGGGCCTTGAACCCCTCTGCTTGTTGGGTCACCTGCCTCCAGCGAGGCGGGCGGCTGGGCTGTCTCTCCCACATGGAGGATGGCAAGGGTGGGAGTGAGGTCCCTGCAAATGGAAGGGCATGGCCACGCCACCCCAGGGCCCTCCAAGGCCTGCGAGGCTTGACAGGGGTGAGGTGGCTGGGGAAGGGGGCGTTTATGGGTGCAGCTGAGGCAACCAGAGGGCGCCGGAAGGTCCTGGGGCCGGGGACCCCGGCCTCTGAGCTCTGCCTCTTGCCCACAGGCAGAGAAGTACGAAGACAGGGTTTCTCCAAAGCCCGGAGAACTCACAGTCCGGGCTAGACTTGTGCTCCCCGCAGGGCCCAGCAAGCTCGAGGAGGCTCAGAGAGGTAGGTGGCCTCCAGTCCTGTGAATGTCTATCTGTCCCTGGGTCCCTGTCCCCAAAGCCTGGAGCTGTCGGCAGCCTGAGGGGTGGGCCACTGTTTCCTAGCATTTCCTGTCTGCCACCTGTGGGCCCTGCCAAGCGCTGTGGAGCCCGACCTAGGAAACGGGCTCTGGAACCCGTGGCTCGGCAGGGAACCGAGTGACCCCGGACAGGCCAGCGCCCGCTGCCTGCTCTACAAGGCTCCCGGGACACCAGCCCCACACTTCTTCCTCCCGAAGGGCTGGCTCGGATGGTTGCCCTGGTGAACACAGTCCCGCTGCAGCCCCTCTTGGCTCTTTGGGACACATGGGGGCCTCAAGGCTCCGTGCGAACAGGTCCAGGCCCCCGCTCATGCGAGCAGCTGCCGCCCAGCAGGAGAGCTGGCCAACAACACACCCTCGTTAACCAACCTCAGGGACGCGGGGCGTGCGGGAAGATGAGGTGGGGAGCGAAGGCAGGGAGAACGCGTAATTCCTTGTGTTCTCGGGATCTCCTGTTGGGCTGGAAGAGCTCGCCGGACCAGCTGCCCAGCAGCGAGCACCCCGGTCATTTCCAACCCCCAGGAGTCTTGGGACCCTCTGCTTCCCCCAAAACAACAGCTCCCACTAGACTAGAACTTGGTCATGCTCCCTTCCTGCGGGTTGGCCTTGGCCCCTTGTCGCTCGTGGCCCCAGTATTCTAGCTGTCCCTTCCTCCCTGGTCACACTGACCATGCAGTGGGACGAGTGTGGGGGAGGGCCCGCAGAGCCTCCCGTGGTCGCCCTGCCTCGGGGTCTGAGGGCTGTCACTCCTCCCGCCGGGCTATCAGTTTGGGGGGGGCGGGGTGGTGCTGCATGCAGGAGGGTTGACACAAATGCTGGCTTTGCTTCCAGGGACGGGAGATGAGCCATCAGGTCACGGCCAACTCTGTTTGGTGGTGCTGGGAGCCAGGAATTTGCCCGTGCGGGCGGATGGTACCCTGAACTCATTTGTTGAGGGGTAGGTGTTAGATTTAATCAAATGTTACTTACTGTTCATCTATGACACATACGGCATGATCCTAGGAGCTGTAGAAAACACCAAAAAAGTGTAGGCATTTTAAACTTGTATTTTAGCTTTCCTACAAAAATCCAGCGTGTCATGCTGAAGACTCTGATCTCCAAGAATTCACGGCGGCCAGGCTTAGAAAACCACATTTTTGCCTGAGACGCAGATCTTATTAGTCCTGTGGTAGCAGCGAGACTGCATTTCCTGGCTGAGGTGGAACGTGGAAAGTTGTTTATACAAGGGGGGACCCCAGCACCCGGAATTTATTAAGAATTGTGCATTTACTCTTACACGTTGAAACGTCAGTCACCTTCCAAGTCTCTCCATTTGATGCAATACACCTATCGAGACTTTTTTTCCCACTGCTCAAGTCTTAGAACTGGTCGATTTTGGTGCCTTTTAGTGCGTCTGTTGTTTTTTTGTTTCACCTCTTCCACATCAGCAAAACGTTTCCCTTTGAGGATTTTTTTTATCCAGGGAAACAAAAAAGTCGCTCAGGGTGAGATTGGGTGAATAGGGAGGGTGGGGCATGGGGGTCACGCCGTTTTTGGTCAAAAACTACTTAACACTCAGCCTAGTGTGGCCAGGTGCGCTCATAAATCACCCATCATGAAATGGGCAAACGCTTTGAAAGTCTTCAACAAAAATTCACTGAAGCTGAACGCAGCCTCTCACAGTAACGCCAGCTGGCGCACTGACACAGATGGGTTCCTAGGACTCTCCCCTAGCGGGGGAAGCATGTACTCCAAGGGGCCCGCCCTCCAGAAGGTCATTCCCAGTTTTTTGGGTACCCCTTGGTATTTCCTCAGGTTTACCTCTCCCTTAGAGTAACAGTAAGGTGCGTGATGCAGCAACTTCATTTTCATTTTTATTCCCTACAGGTGTGTTTGTTTTCAAAAGTAAAGCAAACACCATTATGCTGTAGAATTGCTAAATCCTGGTCAGTGCCGTTATGAGAAAATCATGGCCCAACAGTCAAGATAGAGCAGTCTGTCCTGGCCCTGATACTTATCTGTGTGGTTACTTGACCCTTCTGAATTTGTTTTCCTGAGGATAAAATGAGGTAGACAACATGTGTGCAGCATCCCGGTCCCTGGTGGCAGGTCCAATAAGTGTGCTGTCGCCTGGTGGGGGGGGACCAAGGAGGGGGCTAAGGTAAGGCCCACATGGCCTCGGAATCCCAAACCACCCTCATGCTTGGTGCAGAATTCAGCTCCAAACTGAGACCATCCCAGCACGCGATCACTTAGCCAATCCCGTGACCCCTGTTCTCTCTCATTATGCTGCGTTTTTATTTTGTGGTCGATGTAGCCCTTTTCTTAGCACTAACAGTCTCACCAATAAGCAAGTCCCAAGAGGGCAGGGGCCCGTGCGGGGGCCAGGAGCCCAGGGTTTATGTCTGCTCCTTCTGCAGCTGTCTCACTCTGCCGGACAAGCGAAAGCTGAGGCTGAGGTCCCCCGTCCTGAAAAAGCAAGCGTGTCCCCAGTGGAAGCACTCCTTCGTTTTCAGTGGGGCGACCCCCGCTCAGCTGAGGCAGTCCAGCCTGGAACTGACCGTCTGGGACCAGGCCCCCTTGGGCATGAACGACCGCTTGCTGGGAGAGGCCCGGCTTGGTTCCAGTAAGTCTGTTTGCGATGTTTGCTGGGCTCAAGTGCATGGTCGGTCCTCAGAGGCTGTCTTCCACAGATGCCACTAAAAGAAAAATCATGTTTCCACGGCAGCAGGCGATTTAACCGGCTTCGAAGCTGCCTAACCTGCCCTAAACAGAGATTAACCGTCTAGTTCTCCCTATGCAATGGAGCGATAATACAGCAAAGTATTTCAACAATTTAAATCAGATTTAAGATCTGCTAAAACAAAAATTACAGGCCTCAAAATGGGCCAGGTACAGTGTTTGCTTTTGTTCCTGGCATCAATCATAAAAGGATTATTTCCCTAAAGGAGGATATCTTCCTAACCCAACAACTGGCAACTGAGAAAGCGTTTCACTGAGGGGGACAAAGGGCGATGCTTCCGCACCGCTCAGCGGGCCTTTGGTGGGGGACAGTCCTTGGTAGGGGTGGAGCGCCCCCGTCCTCCTCCAGCTGGTGGCTAGCAGTGGCCCCCAAACACTGGGACGACCAAAACACCTGCACGCACCTCCGAGGCCAGCCGAGGACCAAGGAGGAGAAACAGGGTTCGTTATTAAATTACCATTTGTTTTAAAAGAAAGAGCGTCCAAAGCAAAAGTGTCCTTCCTCTGAGGGACTCCTCCTGAGCAAATCTGGGCCCTGGTCCGGGTCGCCGGCGCTTGGTAGCGTTAAGACCCGACCCACCCGAGCTGCCCACTCCTCACTGCCAACAACTGGGAAGGGAACAGCTTTAGGCTTTTGGGGCCTCAAGTCCCCAAGGAGGAGGCCTGAGCCATCCTGTTCCGAACACATTTTGTTGGAGAGTGGTGGTGGAGGTTCCTCTCCCCTCCTTGCCAATGGTGCACGTTTTAATATGGTCTTAAGTCAAGGTGAAAAATCATTTTATACAGTTCTGGCTGGTCCTCCTTTTAAAAAAGCTGAGAGGAGGGGTGGCCTCCAAGCCCCTCTTTCCTAACTTGTTGTTCCACGCACATCACAGAGGAAGACCCAGCCAGCGGCGCTGCCTCCAGCTCACATGCAAAGCTTCAGTGGCAGAAGGTTCTTTCCAGCCCCAATCTGTGGACAGACATGACACTCATCCTGTACTGAAGCCCGGCCATCGGTGCACAGTGCGTTCAAGTCCCGGAGCTCCTGGCTCAGCTGAAGAACGGTGGCCCCGCAGCCCAGCCAGCAAAGGCCCTCTGGAGCGTGATCCCTCTCCATCTACAGCTCTGCCATGTAGCTAGAATGTTCCTGCATGCCCCTCTGTGTGCATTTAAGTTGGAGCAATGGTTACTGTTACCTGAGGGGTGTGGGAAGTGGCCCGATTTCAATTAAATATTGGTTACCTGTCTCCCAGTGCTGACCAGTTGGTAAAAATGATGGCCTTGTTATGTACGCTTCAAAGGGGAAAAAAAAAAAAAAGGAACCCGTTGGGTATCTCATCCCTCCCATTCTGCTGCAAAAAACTGCTTCTGGAGGCAGGTCGGCCAAGCCCGTGGAGAGCCAGGGCGCGGGAGGGAGGGGACAGACTCCCCTTGTGGGTGAGTCAGCTCTGCCGGCCGCCCCCCCGCTCGCTCACACTTATGGGGGCCATCCATCCGCACGTGATGTCTGAACCGAAAACGACAAAGCAGAGCACGAGGCAAAGGGCAAGAGCGAACGGCAGCGGCAGCAGGCGCGCGCCGACGCTTCCACGGCTCCCCACGGAGCGGGGCAGGTGGTTCCGGTGCACGCGCGCTGGGTCGGCCGGAGTGCGGCGTCACGGCCACCGCCCGAGTCGGCAGCGCGCGCGCGCTTCGCCACCTCCGAGGGCTGGCCGGGAACCGAGAGGCGCGCGGCCGTTTCCGTGGCTGAAGAGCCCGGAGAGTTTAAGCGGGTCATTGTCACAGACGTGGTTTCAGCTGTTGGTCAGCCTCACTACTGCCCTCACACGTCAGATCAAGTGCCATGGTTACATGGTTTTTAGTATGTACTTCTTTTATTATTCTGTAAAAGGTAACAAAATATACAGAACAAGACTTTCCCTTTTTAAAACTAATGTTACAAACCCATATTATTGCTTATATATAAATACTGTACTCTAAAGCTGATCCTTAATTAGGTGTGTAAGTCCAACAATGTCGCCTTCTAACTTAAAAAAACAAAGAGTTGATCCGAGAGTGGCGTGTCCTCCCCCGTTCGTCCCGAACGACCCAGGGTTCTGTCGGCGAGGGAGGGAACCCGTGTGCGCCTGTGTGTGAGCGCGTCAGCCTCCGTGTCCACCCCTCGGAAAACATAAATATACAGAGAAGCATCCTTCACAGAATCAAGTACAAATCAATCAATTTGAGCTGATTTCAAATACAGAAAAAAGTATGGCACAAAACAGGAGCCACAATGTGGTTTTCTTTAATTATACAGAATCTTGTATCACACATGCCAGCATGGAGTTTGTTACTCAGACTTCACAGGCATCTCTCCTTAATTCAATCAGCCCTGCTCCAAGCCCAAGACAGGAAGTGATTCAATAATAATAATAATAATAATAAAAAAATCAGGCCCATTTGGCACTATGATACAAATGGGAAAACAAACCAGGGAGGCTTCCACTGGTCCCAACCCCAGAATTTTCCCACTGAAATAGCTACGGGAGTACGAGGAGGGGTCTAGATTTAGAGAACTACAGAGTCTGCGTGCGACCCTGGGCAGGGCCCGGGCCCGAGGCCCCGCCCTGCCCGCCCCGGCCAGCCTTCACATGGCCTCGAACTCGTCGATGCGCTGCTTGGTGTTGCCCTGCCGGATCTGCCGCAGCGTCTTATACTTGTCCCGGCCTTGCCTCATGTTCTCGTTGTGGATGATGTCGTTGTGGGTCCTCTTGCTGTCGTCTCTGGCCTGGGACAGCTCACTGGACAGGGTCTGCCAGGGCAAGGGACATGGGTCAGGCCGCACACTCCCCTCCGCGCCCCTCCCCGGAGAAGAGGGTGCCCGTGGGAGGCTCCTCCCCCACGACCCTGCCCAAAGGCTGCCTCTGCTCCAGCTGGGAGCCTGGGGAGTCCCAGAGAACTAAGGTGGGGGTCCCTGCCCCACCCCGCCCCTCACCATCAGCTGGCGCTGCACACGCTCATTCTTCTCGGCCTCTGTGATCCGCTTCTCCTCGTTGCGGTCATCCAGGATGCCCTCACTGGACAGCTCAGCGCTGTAGCCCGTGTACTCCGTGCCCTCCTCCTGCATGTTCTCCTGGACGTGGTAGCCCACGGGCTCGTACACAGGGGGCGGCGGGGGCGGGGGTGTTGTCATCACCAGGTGCAGTTCCTCCTTGGTCTTCACCAGGTCATCCTGGGCTTCCTTGGCCTTCGAAAGCAAATGACAGGTGAGAACTTCTCACAGAGCCTCGTGCTTGGACCACTTTCTCTGAATTGCCGTTTCTTTACAAAGGAGGCCCATCCTCCTTGCCAGTACGGGTTTGCCCCTGCTCGCCCTTTCTGCTGGCGGGCTGCATGTTAACACGTGCCGGGGACAGTGGGCTATGACTGATCACGAGTGTCCCTGGCAGAGTCTGGGGCTCCCAGTCCCCAGAGTAGTGACCAACTGTCCCCACAGCACAGATAAACTGGCACCGGGGCCTTGACATTTCTCTAAGTATCGTAACTTCTTTTTTTTTCTGTCTGTAATCCTTGTGATGCTCATTGCACATCTTTTTGAAAAAAAAGAAAATTATTAAAGCATAAAATCCTCTGAGTGCTGCAAAGAGCCACTGTCGTGCCTTGCGTGGGTGGCTTTATTCCTTTTCCTTGTGTGGCCGCTGTTCACGCAGCACCTTGTGGCCCGCCAGCACTGTGTTCAGAGAGTTTCTTACCCATCTTCCCTGATCCTCCCAGCAGTTTCTCAGGGTATTTACACTGAATCCCACCCACTCCGTGGCTGCCCTGACCCCACAGGAGAGCTTAGTTTGTAACCAGCTTTTCTCCCGTAACACTTTACAATAAGCACTTTCTCCAAAAGCCTACGGACTGAAGTCTTCTGCACAAAAGCTGGGTAGGGGGATGGGGGCGGGGCGATGGCATCAGACGTCCCCAGAAGGGACTACTGCAGGTGGGGATGCATGGAAAAGGGCCAAGGGCAGGGGCGGGAAGGGACGAGGAGGCCCCACGGCCTGGCTGAGGCCTGTACTCTGAACCCGCCCAGAGCTCCCCAGGGCCTGCGCTTTCCTGGAGGCTCCCGGATGGAGAGGGGCTCATGTTCTCACTGCGAAGGCTATAGTTTATCAAACCTCCCTGCAGGGTCCTTAGGAGCAACCTTACAGGCGGGGTATTGATCCCCATCATCAACAAAGGAAATAAGGTTCGGACTGGTAAGGCCACTTGCCCTGGTCACATAGCAAATGAGGGGCAGAGCCTAGACTCTCCCCCAAGTCTGGAGACCTCCCAGATCTGGATCGTTCCCTGGTACCAGGCTGCATGTCCCGGCAGTCAGGCGAGGACTGGACAGGACTGGTTTCAGGCACTGGGGCTCATTGCTGGGGGCACCCACATAATCCGGTTTAAAGCTCGTTTGTGGTGGGGGCTGCCCGGTGGGGCTGAAGAGTTCAGGGTGGTCAGGGCAAAGTGGGCGGAAGCGAACAGTGGTTCTTTGTTCCCCTGCTAATCCAACAACGTACTTGCTGGTGCACAGGGGCAAGCCCGTTCCCATGGGCATTTCTGTCTCGGGAGGACAACTAGTATCGGCAGAGCATTGCAACACATGCCGAGGGCTTTCGACATGACCTGCCAGCCCGGTGCGGGCCCGGGCCCCGCCCCCACGGGGCCTGCTTGTGGCTTCGCCCGGCACGCGGCCACTCACCCGGTGCTGCCACTCCTCGACCTCGTCCTCCTTGCGCCTGCGCGCCTCCTCCAGGAGGGCGATCTTGGCGGTGTACTCGGCGAGCTCTGCGGCCTGTGAAGGGGCGCGGTGAGAATGGCTGTGTCCTTCCCCCACCCCGCCGCCCACACGCCCGAGACCGTGCCCTCCCTGACCGCCAGGGCTGCCCAGGCCGAGCCACCGGCAGGGCCCCTCCCCGCCAGCTACTTGACACGGGCAGGCAGATCATTTTACAGCCCAGACAGAAATCATGGTCAGGCAGGTGTCACTTTTTCGGTCCCCAGAGGCGGCCTCTCCATAATTTAGCATCGTGAAACCCAGGGGGACTCCTTACCAGCTGCTCCTGGCTCTTTATCTGATCCGCCGCCTGCCTCTCCAGCTCCTCCTTGGCACGCAGCGCGGCCAGGCGGTCGGCCTCCAGGCGCTCGGCCTCCTCGTGCGCACGCTTCCGCTCGTCCTCCAGCTGCAGGGCCCTCTGAATTTGGTCCTGGAGCTCTGGAGGGGACGCACCAGGGCCACTCACACCAGCCACCGCCAGCAACCTGTGGTCCTGCCCCAACTCCCAGCAGGGGGTGGCGGTGGCACCAGATGGGGGCAGGGGCGGTGGGCCAAGTCTCAGGGTGGGGGGCACCTTGTGCCCCTGGCCCGGTGTGTTCTCAGGGCGCGGTGCTCACGAAGCCTGGCCCGCTCTCACCGCCAGGCACCCCCTCCCTCCCCGGCCTTGTGACCTCAGGCAGCCTAGTCTACCTGCTGAAGCCTAACATTCTCCTCAGGAAAATGTGATAACTCAGCACTCATCTCCGAGGGATGACGGAAAACTTAAAAAGAGAGTGGCCATAAAGCACGTCGCATAGACGGTAACGAAGCATAAAACCACTGTCCCATCCTAATAACCATTTTATCTCGTCTGGCTACGAGTCTATTCTGGCTGCTACACTGGGGGCCATTCCTCCTGGCTGTGTGTGCTGCCTGTCGGACCGCGTCTGCTGTGGGCGAGCGTGGGCCCACCTTTCTCGGCCTTCCTGGTCTTCTGCTCATAGTCCTGGAGCCTGAGCATCAGCTCCTCCTTCTCCCGCATCATCTGCTCTTTCTCTCTCTCCACAGTTTCTCTCCGTTTCTTCTCATTTTCCAGCTGCTGCCTGTTACGGGGAGGGTGCGGGGAGGCTGAGACTGGGCGGACTTGCGTGTGGTGGGCGCACTGCCGACACGCAGGCATCCCAGCGACATGCCTGGCTGCTACTGGCCTCAAGCCAGCCCGTCACCACCGCAGCCATCGGAAGAGGCAGCTGCCTCTTGGTTGCCTGCGGTCCCCTGCTCCCCTGAGCACTCCCACCGTGGGCTTTCCCATTCCCGGGACCCCAGCGAGGCTCTCCTTGGTGGGGCCGCCTGACCCCGCAGCCTGCTCACCGCTCCATCTGCTTCTGGTGCTTCTCCTCCCGGGCCTGAGCCTTCATCTGCTGCACCTCGATGGTGTCAGGCTTCCTGCGGCGCATGTACAGCTCGTGGTTCCCCATGCAGAGCTGCAGGATCCGCTTGTTGATGCGCAGGCGGGGGGCGTAGAACACGAAGTCCTAGAGCACAGGACAGGCGCTGACGCGGGTGTTCCCGCCTCCAAACCCGGCTACACAAAGTGCTAGACACCGTTTCCAGAAGGACTCACGGAGCAGAGAGTAGGGGCCAGAAAGAGACTTCTACACAAAGTCACTGACCCCAAGGGATGGGATGCCAGCACCGCAAGTTCTGGGTGCCGCGGGACAAGCACAGGGAGGCTGTGTGGTCTGGGTATGTGTGGGTGTGCGTGGGCACGCACGCTGGCAGCAATGCTCCTCCACGGCGAGGGCTGCTTGGCCTCGGGAAGCCCAGTGTCCCCCAGTCCGCAGTCCCCCAGCCACAGCCCCGATTCCTGCCTGGACTTCTGCAAGTTCCCCTACTGAGCTTCCCGTGTCCTCTGCCTCAGCCTGTCACCTCCCATTGCTACCAGCACATCGATCAGGCTACCGCCGAACCTTCAGTGCCATCCTGTTGGCTCGAGCCCCGTGGACGGCCCCCCTTGAAGACGGCCCCCCTCTGACCCCAGCCTACCCTCCTTCACTACACTGTGCCCATTCCCAAACTAAGCATCTCCCCAGACAGTTCTTCCTATTTGGAATGTCATGTCCAATGCCATGTACCCAAGGACACAGCACTGCTACGTTGCTGTGGGGACGATGTAAGGCACCATCTCATGTGCTTTGGAGAGACCACCCCTCTCCCCATGGTGAACCCGCACTTCTTTTGTGCGTGCTGCCCTTGGCTCTGATGTTAGCCACAGTGTTGCTGGCACTCCATCCCGCTAACTCGCTCTGGTCCCTGTCCCACTAGGCCATCGCTCCCCTGAAGGGAGGACCATGTTCATCCCCCTCTGTGTTCCCGACCAAGCCGGAGCTCCGTGCTCACTGGCACTCAATAAACACCTGCCGGGGATGGACTGTTTATGCGGCGTTGCCACATCCAAGCCCCAGGCCACTGTGCGAGTCGCTTCGCCACGGAGCCGCACATCTTCAGCTACACAACGGGAGGGACGGCTGCCTAATGGGGCTGCGGTGGTGAGGTCAGACCGTGTCTGTAAGGACTCGGAATGCTGCCCGGCAGGGCACAAGTTGGCTGGTGCACAGAGTCCTCACTCAGATGGCTGGCTGCCCCGTGAACCCGCTAATGGAGAAGCCATCTTTAAAAAGAGAAACGCCACTTCCAAGAACCGCATGACTAGTGACCGCAGAAGTTCAAGGCATGGGTAACGCGAATGGGTCCTTGCTACAGCTGTGATTAACAGGTGACAAAAAGGGGAATATGGTTCAGAAACTCGCGTTAAGTTATTTAAAATGCCCGTCTGCTTCTTCTTCCTTTTCCCGCTCTCTCTGCTCAACCACGGGGCTTTCCCATCGGGGTGCTGACCACTGGACCAGGCCAGAGTGGCTGAAACAAAGGCACAGTGCGACACAGCCGGTGGCCACCTCTGAGACCTACAGGACTGTGCTGGGCCAGCTCATCCACACGCCCAACAAGGACCTATTTAGCTTCTGGCTCTTTCTACCTGTTCCAGCAACGCTGGGGAGAATGGCTGTCAAGCCCAAAAGCCCACGGAC
Organism: Mormoops blainvillei; assembly: GCA_004026545.1. Taxonomy (NCBI): domain Eukaryota; kingdom Metazoa; phylum Chordata; class Mammalia; order Chiroptera; family Mormoopidae; genus Mormoops; species Mormoops blainvillei. Next base: position 190,888 of record PVJD01002193.1, on the reverse strand, counting down.
TTCCTGGGTGCGGCTTTCCCAGGGTTTCACACCTTGTCATTAAGTCATCGGGTTTCCCAGGGAGGTGGCTGAGGAGCTAGAAGAAACAGGTATTTTTATTACCCACCTATCTCTTACTACACAAGAGAAAACAACATTGTGTTCTGGCTACAGAGACAGGCACACGACCCGAAGAGGTCCTGACTGTGTCTCCGATGTAGTGGCAATGAAACCGATGAGCACCAACTCCTTTTTAGAAAAAAAGTTGGTTTAAAAAGAAAAAAATCAAGAGATAGGAGCGGCAGTGACCTCCCCTCCTGGCGTCCCATCTCTCGGAGACAGGCCCTGAGGACCGCTGGGGACAGGGTGCACCGGCAAGCCCCTACCCCGCGGGGAGGAAAAGCCCTCGCGCTGCCTGGAAGGAGGACAGTTTCTGACTTCAAGTTAAAAGCTAAAAGCTAATATTAATTATGAAAGGTGTCTAAATCCAAGTCTCTAGCCAATGTTCTCATGCAAAACCACAACACTGACGTGCCCTGGCCTTCTGGGCGCTGGTGGGTAACATGCATCTTAAAAATGGAAACGCTAGGCACGGGCAATGTTCTAGGAAACACATCCAGGGCAACCTTTAAAGGATTAGGGAGTGAACAAGGGGAACTCCTAGCACAGCCCCTACCTCCCCAGGCCCCCTCCAGGGGCTCCCTGGCCCAGGGATCGGTGGTGGGGACAAAGGTCACAGGGAAGGAAGCCAAGCATACAGTTGGTCATGGTCAAACAGTAAGTTTTCATTGCTGAGACGTTTCAAAAGCTGTTAAGACAGGTGCGTGAGAGCCTTCCGTCTTGCCTGTGAGGTCTCGGCCCCTCCCAGAGCCACCTGGGCAGGCTATGAACCGTCATGATATTTAAGGTCCTGTCACAGGAGTCAAAACAGGGCCGCGCGCTGCAGCGTGAAAGCTGGCAGGGAGGAGGGCACGGCTGTGACAAGGAGCTGCCTGGCCACGGGGAGCAGGCCGGTACCGCAGCTCACCGTGGGCACCTGCAGAAGGCGCGGGCGGGGTACGGGCGGACGAGGAATCCCCGGCCTTGCGGGCCAGTCCACTCCCCCTCTGGGGTTTCCTTTCCTGTCATCGAGACAAAAACTTAAACTTGGAAATCTGATTTCCGACGGCCCCAGATGAAAGACTGAGGCCACCTGTGAGGTGCGGAGGGCTCAGGGACTCGGTCCCTCACCAGCAGCTCACTCACCCCATCCCCCCGGACCACAGAGGGCCTGAGTGAAGGCTCCCTCCTCCGTGGGGCCTTCACGACCCAGCCATCGGAGGCGATCACACTGTCCCTGGTCACGTGTCTCCTGTAAGTAGCAAATACCCTGACTGGCTTTTCGGTCACAGCAGCGTAGTGTTAAATTCACTGCCCGAAAGTGCATGGCTTGTTCTACTTGTTTCCTTCCACCAGAAGGGAGCCTTCACGCGGGTGGGGGCCGCTCCTGTTCGCGCCGTCCTGGCCTAGCGTCCAGCCCGCGCTCCCCTCCCGTGGTTCCCTTCAAGTGGCGGCTTCGCAGAGAGCCCTGCGTAGTTACGGTATACTGGCTACTTCAGCCAGATGCATTACAGTTGTCTTCACTTTGCAAAAGCTAAACTTATGCCAAATTAAAACAATAACAGCAACGACAATTTAATTCTTAGAAAGCGTAGTCTAGAATTCCTGCTTCCATCAGTCAAGTTAAAAAAAAAAAAAAAAAGAAAGGTTCTGAAAAATCAGCACCATCTCACTGAGCAAAGAGCAGCCCAGGGTGCCCCTGCCCTCCTAACCGCCCGACCTCGTGCCCGCCGACGTGGGCACACCGTGACCCCACAGTTCATGGCGCTGCATTGTGTGACCTGCTACCATGGGGCTCAGAAGTCTGTATGAAGCCCTTCTTTAATTTTAAATATCTATGCTGCTGCCCACGGACAAGGAGTTAAGGGTTTGCTAAGAGCAGGAGACGTAGACAATAAAAAAGAATACACTTTCATAAACTATGGAGACCTCGAGTTTCTACTCACACGGGACAAGCCCCCTGGCAGGGCGGGGTACGGCACAGGCTGTCCCACATGGGTGGGCACTGCCCCAGCCCCAGCCCCGGAGAGCTCCCGGCCATCCAGCCTGGGGCACACCTGTGTTTGCCTCTCTAAACCTAACGCTGTAACTAAGGAACAAAAATTACACGAGACACCAAGTCCTTTCCAATCTGTAATTCCGGTAAAATTCAGAACAGACTCAAGGAGGGGAGGGGGTAACAGAATTTCTTCAAGTGGCCATTTTTTTAAGAACCAGATTTATGATTAGAAAACAAACTCTTCACCATTCCACCCCACGACAGTGTGGGTGTGTGTCTTAAGCCTCCTGAGCAAAGAAAGGCTGAAATTTTAAGTGTCAGGAGAATAAAAAATAAAACCAAAATGAATTTTGATAATGCACCAGTCTTTGCAGCTATTAGGAACCTTCAGTGTTCCTCACACTCCAGGACCAGATGCCTCGCTTCCAGCCACCGCCCCCGGCTGCCAGCCCCTTCAGCCTCATCTCTGTGACACCAGGTCCAACGGGAAGGGGCCTGTGTAAGACTGAGGGGACGGCCTGGCCTTTCCTAGCACAGGTAAGTCTGCGAGGGCAGCGCTGAGAGCTGCCAAGGCTGGTGGCCATCAGTGCCCGTGATGCTGGCACAAGCCCCACACCCCAGGTGCGCAGTCTGGGGTGCTGGCTGGTTTCCTCGGGAACACGAGCTTTCACAAGCCCAGGAATGCCGATCATGCGGCAAAGGTTAAGGACGCAGAACTGCTCTGTTCTTCCTAAGGACGGAGACATCTGAAGACTTAGGTGACAGAGTCAACTAGCTTTTGACAGATACCTGGCCTCCGCAGTAACCTCCCACTGCAGTAGTCAGGGGCGTGTCTCAAGAGGTTCTTGACCCTCAATGTGGCCTGCTGACAATTCCCCCAACACCCACGCTCGCGCGCGCGCATGTGTAATTCTTAGTATCACAGCTGCTTGTCACTCAGGTAGAGAAACCGGATTTATCCTGAAAACACATCTGGCTCATCCCTGCACTGTCTAATACAATAGCCACTAGCCGCATGTGCCTATTGAATATTTTCAGTGTGACTACTGTGACCGAGGAACTGAATTTTCAATTTTATTTAAATATAACTAATTTAAATTCAAATAGCCACATGTGATTAGTGGCTATAATATTGGACAGCACAGTGCAACTATATGAAGCCAGAAACAGTGAGTGAAACATAATCAGAAGAATGTAGAAGGTTTTCTGTCATTCAGAAATCCACATGAACTTACGGGTGCCTTCTTGTCGATGGGCTTAATGACAAACTTTTTGTCATTGAAGGAGATGTTCCTGATTTCACTCCATGGGAAGCCAATCTTTGGGGTCAACCTAAGGTTAAAAAAGTCAGATAGTTAGATGTGCTTGGATTGGTTGAGAGGTTTGCAAATCTATTCTCAGGGTTTTGTTTGTTTGTATGTTTGTTTTTTTGGTTCAATTTTAAAAAGTACAAAGCTAGCCCAGGAAGCATAATATACAATACACATCATTACCAAGTGGTTCCTACCTGTCCTAGGTAAGCCAGGTGGTTGTTTTTAAGGTTCAAGCTCTAGGAGACCCCATACATTCCCATTTACGTGAGTCTTTCTTAGTTTCGGGCACCCCGCTGTGTCTAAGTCACCCTGGCTTGTAACCCTGAGGTCAACTCTGATTTCAAGCCACGCACAACGGGCATCCCTGGTTTGACCTCTCTCTCACAGCCATCTTTTGAAGTTCTTTCGCACAGCGCCACCCTAAGCCCTCCTTTCTCATGGAGACAGCCTGTTTCTTGTTCGATTAGTGTTTTAGTCAATCTATTCCTCTCAACACCCCCTCTTCAGTTTCTACAAAATGAAATCCAGAGTCCGTAACTTAGCATCCAAGACCCGTCTAATCTTCCTGGCTCAGCCCACCCTTTCAACACAAGGTTTCGCTGAGGCTGGGAGGGCCTCCGCCCCACTTCTCCACCTCGCCAGCCAGCTCACTCTGTCTCCTTTCCCCTCTCAGCCCGCGTCTCTTCCGCTACGCAAACGATTTTCGCCGTATTATTTAAATCCCTGCGTTATTATTTAGCTTGCTGAAAACCGGGCAAGTGAGCTTTCCTGCGGCCAAGGCGCAGGCCGCACTGAGGGTGGTGCCCGCTGCCGAGAACGGGGAGGGCCTGGCGTGGCTCGAGCTCACCGCTGCCTTGCTAACTTTGTCTCAGCGATCCATCCGTTGCTGAAAGTGGGGCTCTGAAGGCCTCTATTATTATTGTATTGTTGTCTATTTTCCCTTCGGATGTTGGGATTTGCTCAATATATTTAGGTGCTCTGGCGCTGTGTATATATTTACAATTGTTGTGCCTTCTTGATGGATTCTGCTCCTTTGTGTCTTAGCAACATGTGGTTTCCTTCCTGTGTCACCCTCTAAGGTCTACTACGACAGCCCTAGACTGACCACACATGCCTAACGAGGGCCCCAGTGCTGTCCTTAACCACGAGCAGTGCTCTACTGGTCGACATGCTGGCGTTTTAATTAGCTTTCCTGGGGAAGCTTCCCACACGATTTGAAGACCACACTGCTTTCCTTACCTCCTGACCCACCCTGATCTTTCAGCATATTTCACCATGGACACTGTTCTAGAACTAACAGAGACCCTCGCACAACCACTCAGAGATACTGCCATCAAACGCAGTCCCTGCCCGGGTGCCATAAAAACGTCCAATTTAGAAAACGGCAGGGTGGCAGGGATCTACTGCTCGCCAACACACGTCAAATAAAAACCGATGGGCCTGCAGGTCTTGCTCCGACAACAGAGGCCAGGTCAAGGCGGGGGTGCGTGTCCGTCTGCACCTGTGTTGGGGAAGGGGTGGCCTCCGAATGCCAAGAGAAGGCATCTAAGCCCGACAGGTGGCCCTTCTGGGACACAGCCGTCATACACACCTGGAGGAATGACGTTAGGGCACTGCCCAGGAGGTGGTTTTAAGTGCCAAATCCTTTTCAGGGCTCTGTCCTATAGGATCACCAATGCCCACTGAAACCCACCCAACCAACATGCTTTCTTGCACTCAAACACACGAGGAGTCTGTTGTGGGATTTTCACTTCATGTAGGGGATGACGAGCTTTTCAAGACATCATCGTGTTGCAAGGTCCCTGAGCGCTGGGAAGGAACTCAGGACACCACCTGGTCCTGCCCTGGACTCCCACCGACGTCCTCACACGCAGAGGCTGCAGAGGGACGTCAGGAAGGCACCTGCTGTTTCGGGATGCGTTCCTCCGAAACACGGGAGCAACACGCGTGACAACAGAGGGCCTATGTGACAGTTGCTCGATTCTCAGGCGTACGGTCAACCCCCAAAACCCTGAAGAGGTGAGAACCTTTTCTCGGGTCTCTCAAAACAGTTTCCGACCCTGGGACACGTGGACCCTCAGGCTGGATGGGCACCTTCCCTTCCAGGGCTGGGCATCCTGTCACCATGGCCTGCAGCCTCCCTTTTCCTGGTGAGTCTGGAAAGTTTGTCTTTTCAAGATTCTGAAAGCTCATTTCACAGCCCACAGCCATTCACGAACCCGAGTGTGGTGTCAAAGGGCAAGGGCTTAGTGCAGAGGTTCCAACTCACGGCAGAGCCCAAGAGCCTCCCTTAGCTCTTGCCCGTAGTTAGAAAGTTGAAGTCGACAAGGATTTCTCTTGCTCTCAAAAAAAGAGTTTGCACATAGGACCTGAGCAGGGACCCACGGAGAAAATTTCTAGAAGATTCATATCGTGAGTCTGTCAGGCCACACGTTAATTTAATTAAAAACAACAAAAAAAGTGAGATTCTTGAATTATAGGGACCAGAGCTCTTTCGAGAAATAGCTGATTCCAGGCCTGGAACAGGAAAAGTACAAGACAATGCTGGAATATTCTGAAGTAAAAATTTAAAAAGTGCTCAGAAAATACTGGGGTCATATCAAAAGGGCACAGGAGATAGGACAAGAGGGCTTGTAAAGGCAACTCTCCAACAACTTGAGCAACAAAATAAGCTTTGGCTTATAGCCCACAGAATGAAACAAATACCCATAAGTCCATATTAATGCAAATAACTAAAAGAAATGGAGAAGAGAAACGGTCTCCTTAGTTAGAATTCCAATAACACAAGTAAAATGAATTTCTTTTAAATTAAATCAACATCTCTCAAATATCAGAGTAGTAACTGCTTCATGCAAGACTCATCAAGGAATGCTAGAATTAACAGATGAAAATACAAGACAGGATATCCGGTTTCAAAGTGTCTCCCCCGAACGTACACGTCGATATGGAGGGAGGGAGAGTAACTCTGTGAGAGGCCTGGAAAGCAGCGCCCTGCCTGCCCAGGGGTCAGCGTTGGGACCACCAGGAATAAGGGCTTCCCACGTCACGTGGCGCCGCACAGGCCCCTGGAGGGCGCGCAGGCCAGGCATGCGGCACGGCTGCGGGGTCCTTGCCGAACGTCAGAAACGTGAATGTAATGGGAAAGAAGATCCGAGCGTGAGGGACTTTCTATGAAGTCAATGGTCAGTACTTTTCAAAAGTGTCAAGGTCATGACAGACAGACAGACTCTGGAGCTGTTCCAGATGGCAGGAGACTAGGGAGGCGTGCCAACTCAATGTGGGTGCTGTGCCAGGTGGGATCCTGGAGCAAAAGAAGGATGTTGGTGGGCAACTGTTTGCCATGGGAATGCGGCCTCTGGGTGGTTAGGTCTCCCATCAATGCGAACCTCCTGACCGGCACTCAGCCCGTGGTCACATAAGTCGAAGCTCAGGGAAGCCGGGGGGAGGGCCCATGGGACTCCTCTGTATTTACTATTTGTGAAACCTTTGCGAAGTCTGAAATGGCTTCACGATGAACGGTTCGAGTTCAACAGAGGTCACTGAGGGTAATGATAATGTCCTCCTACATCTGGATTGGCGACTGGATTTCACAGGCATTTGTGTCTGTGCAAACTCAGTAAACGAACATTTAAGAACTGTGTATTTCACTGTGTTTAAATTTTATATCAAAGGAAAAATGAAGCCCACTGTGCTCTAGTCAGTAACAGGCATCTTGCGGGAAGCACGCAGGTGCCTGCCACTTCTTGGACCCGTGTCTGCGGAGGGCCTGAGGGTGTTGTGCTGAGTGGGTGGAAGGCAAAGCAAGGATGAACCCTGGGTGCGGGCACACGGCGATCGCTATAAAATCCTTTCCACTTTGCAATTTGTTTGAAAATTGTCATTTAAAATGTCTAGGAAAGGTCTGGGGTGGCAGGACAGGCTGGGCCTCATCGTGCACCCCCTGCACAGCTGGGGTGGGGAGTGGAGCCGCAGCCCGGGGGGCTGGGAAGGGGCCACGCTGAGGTGGCCTGGCCCTCCATGTGTCCGGGAAGGCCGGTGCAGGGGGAGTACCTGCTCTCCCAGGGCAGGCACCCCGGGAACTCTCCCCCACCTCCCTTCTCTGCAGCGTGCTGCAGGGCCAGGCGGGAAAGGCTCCTCCCACACGTCTAACCACAGGGCCAGCTTTTAAACTTCTCATTAGAAGTGGTCTAACTGGAGTCTTTGCCTCTGCAAACTTCCGTAAGCAACTAAGTGACTCGGAAACTTGTCTCCTCCAAGTTCAAGGTAGGGTTCCAAAGACCAGAAAGGAGAGAACGCTCCGACAGCCGACAGCCGTGATCACAGCTCATCTGGTGAAACAAACTCGCGCCAACACCCCCCAGCTGCTTTGCGTCTCCTCCCCGGTGGGTCAGGCGCTAAGGATGAGCACAAACATGCAGCCCCAAACCTCTCCCCCACAAAAGCCAAAACTATATCCTGTCTCAAGAATATAATTTTAGAGAGTGGAAATAATTTCTTTCAAATAGGTGCTTTATTATAATATGCTTGAAACAGCATCTCGGAAGTGAGTAAAATGGAAGCATAAATCAGAATATCTGATTTACAACCCCGCGTAAGGAACTAAAGGGAAAAAAAGACCCTCGGCTCCAGTTTCAGCCACAGCCCTTTCCAGCACGCTCTCCCGCCAGGGGCGGCCTAGGGCCTGGGGGGCCTGCCCACAGCCGCCGAGGGGGACAGGGGGACACAATGCCTTCGGCCCTGTGGGAGGGACAAAGTGCTTCCCAAGGACTGAAGGACTTGGGGGTGGGATCAGGTTCCTCTCAGTTTTTGTCCTGTTTTTGTTGTTTTGTTTTTGGCCCGAGGATGCCAATTAGGGCGATAACACAGCTAGTCTGAACTTTCTCTGTTCCCAAGCTGATAACACTTTTCAGGGAAGGGGCCCAGATCCGGGCCCGTTACCTCCCTTCTGTTACCTCCCTTCTCTTCGGTCTCTCCTGTTCTGCTCTGAGGTCTTACAGCAAGAAAAAGACAAATGCTGTCGAGTCCTACTTCCACTTAATGGTTATGTACACAATGAAAATGGGACCCCACGAGACGATTCCCAATCAGAGCATATTTCATACTAAAAGGGGTAAGGGTTTTAGTAAAATAACGAGGTATTTATTTATTTGCAGGGTGTGCTAAGTCTCTTGTCACCCAGCTTACACACTCGATATGCCCAATCTCTTTCATTTGAGCGAAGGTCTCAGAACTTCCAGCGCTGCTCCCGAGTCCTGGCAAGGGCGGCAAGTCAACACGGAACAGCTCGGACTTGGTCTTAAGCCCCTGCTTTCACCCCGGTGGCAGAACTGTCAGTATTTGTTTAAAAGGAGGAGAAGCCGGGCCCACTGACTAGGTGAGCATCTGCGTGAGTGTTTTTCTCATCGTGGAAGGGGGCTGCCTTCTGCAGCGGGGGGCAGAGAGGCAGGTGAGGGGCCGGGCCCACGACCCTGCGTTTTCTGTGAGGAGAAGACCCCTTGGAAAGTGCTGCCAGTGTCACTGCTGAACTGGGGCGGGGGGGTTGGAGGGGAGGTGCAGCAGTGGGGCGGAAGGAGCCATGCAGCTCCAATTTTAATTGGAAAAAACGCACATGTGCGTGGGCTGGGGGTAGTTACAGGCTGACATCAGCAAGTTCCTGCCTGTGGCTGTTTCCTGTAGCTTGAAAAACCTGTTGGGACAGCCCTGGCCGTGGCTGGATTACAAAACCTGGTCACTGGAGACAGGCGTTCAAAGAGGAGGCCATTTCCCACACGTGATCCGTGCGCTCGGCTCCCAGCCCTGGCCCTGCAGACCAGCCACCGTCCCTGCTCCCCGCACTCAGCACACACCCGGGGAGGAGCTGCCTGAGAGCCCCCAGGGACTCACTTCCAGGCTCCGGAGGGGCTCCCAGGATCCCCTGATGGGAGGACCGGGTGCCACGTGGTGTGCGTGGATTCTCCCGGGAGGGATTCTCCTTGCGGGGCCCGGGGCCCTGTCCAAATGACAGCATCTACACTCTGGGTTCTGGCGAGGACACGCGTGGCCAGGAGTATGGGCATTCTTTATGTGGTACGGTTTGTCAAAAGCAGTGCTACTCCCCGCACGAACACCAAAGAGGGGCTTTGGTGGGGATCTGGGGTGGGGGTGGAGCTGAGAACGAGAACGTCTGGGAATAGGGGGGTGTGTGTGGCATAAGTAGGACATGCGGGAGAGCCGATGGGACTTGGAGGAACAGCATGACCGGAGGGGACCCAGGACAGGGGTCTGACCTGGGCTCCACGCTAGTTCTAGGGCCCTGTGAACAGGCCTCAGCTCTAGGCTGCTCTGCGCCACATCTGCGGAAGCAGGACCCCGGCCCAAGGGCCTCGGAGGTCCTGCACAAAGGACTCGGAGCAGTCCCGCCCACCTCCCTCAGCCTGTGCTGCTGCTGCATGCTGGGGGGGCCCTGACCCCGGTGACCCCAAGCAGGGCTGCTTTGGGGAAGCCCTTTAGAGGGACCTTCCAGGGACAATAAGGAGGCTCTCCTTTCTCGTCCCAGAAGGGACAGCGCAGCTTCTAATGGGAGGAGTCTAGAATTTGGGCTTATTCTCTGAGCTCAAGGACTCGCCCCCAAAACTCTCCCTCACTGAATCGGAAGGATTTTTTTTCTACGTAGCTAGCTTCCTGGCAGGAAAGGGCCTATGTCAGTGTCTGTAACCACAGGGATGGGCACGGCAAGTCAAGGGGAGGCCCGCCTCAAACCCTCACCTGACTGGTTTTATGCTCAACAGTCATAACTCTCCTGTGGCAGTGAGATGCCTCCCAGGGTTTCAGAGGATCAGCTCTGCTGTCTGTACACAAAGGCTATTGTTTGTGGAGCGTCAAGGTTTCTGACAGCACCAGGATAATCTTGGCTGGGTTAGCACAAAGCTCCAGCCGCCCAGCGCTGCTGCGCCCCAGCACTGCCAGGCCGCCTGGGTGGTGGCTCCGGGTGTGCCGGCACGCAAGGTGGTGGGGGCAGAGCCTGGGGTCACAGACCCTTCAGCACACGCTACACGTGCCAGGAAGGAGGCCACAGTGACAGGAGAGAAACAACGCACAGGTCTGAGCCAACCTCTGGGGCAGCCACATCATAGTCTGAAAGTCCTTGGAGATTCCCACACCGGGCCCGTAAGCTGCCAGGTCAGTGCTTCAAAAGTAACCCACATGCATACCTGCCATCGTCCCCCCCGCCAGCTGAAGATAATTACAAAGTTCAACTCACTTATCATCTTTCTCATAAATATTTAGTCCAAGGGCATCCACTCCAAGCCAAAGGTCTGTTCCTTTCTTATTTTTTATCTCAAAATAGTTGATTCCGTACATTTCCAGGTCTTGGGCAATCTTCAGATACTCCAGCATCGCGCTGTCTCTGGTTGTGGAGAAGAAACATGGGTCACGTTAGTGTGTGTAATACCCAGAACGGCCTCCGCACCGCAGGGTGGACCGCGTGGGACGGCCGACGGCCATGGGTGTGCTCCCGGCGCCACCCCCTGCTGGCCGCCCATGCCCGTGCCCGGCTGTCCCTGACACTGACCCCGACGCCCTTCACATGACCCGAAAGAACTGAACTGACGTGTGCTGATTTCTCTGGACACAGGTGGTCCTATTTCATTTTACCGCTACGCACGGTCTTTTTCTCTTGCCCGCAGGGTTTCAGGGCCCTGAGCTACGTCCCTCCACAAAACAGGCCTGGCTCGGACAGGACACTCAGGACCCACGTCTCTGACGCCCACACTGCGAACTTCTGAGGTAGGGACAGAGGTCAGAATTGCGGCCCATGCCCGAGGCGAGGTTTCTGGGACAACAGAGAGAGGCTCGGGCCGTTTCTTCTCGCTTGGGGTCAGTTTTTTTCCATTACACACACTTTTGGAGACAACTGCCTCATGGACTACGAATGACCCAGCACCTCTGTGACAGGAACAAAAACTCTGGTGGCCTGTGAACAGTGCTCCTGCCCCCTTGACTCGAAGGGAGTTTTAGACACATGAGGGCGAGGGGGGCTGGGGACTTAAACTACACTGCTTCTTGCCCCCGGTAGGAACACCGGGCTCTGTGTAAGGAAAAAGCTCACTTGCAGCTTGGCCGGCTACCCTTTGCTGGCCTGCCGGGCCCTGGGACCGGCCTGGAGGACCCTCGCTGGTGGCGTATGCAAAGGGGACAGGTTGGAAGCACGGAGCCGCCAGCCGGCACTCACTTGAGCATCCCGCGGTGCTCGGCATGCCACACCTGGATGCGGTCCTCCCACTGGTCCCTGGTGAGCTTGTGCTGGTCCATGACTCTGGAATACAGAGGAAGAGGGTGCAGCGCCGTCACCCAAAGGGCTGTGAGAGGGGACAGCTGCCGCCCACCCCAAGCAAACCTTGACTTTTCTTTCAGATAAAATCACCACCAAGTGCCCCATCTCTACTTCCCAACACGCAGATGAGCAGCCTACTTATGACAGCTAAGGCCTTGCAGGGCTCGGAATCTGGAACAAGACAAACCCAATCCCGCTGGGAAAAAATTTGGAAGGGCGTTTTACTTTAAGAGGCCTCTTCTGCCCAAAGGGGCAATTTACGTGACTGTTTGTGAACAAACACAGACCTCGCAGGGGCCAGTTGTTCCACGCCATGAAGAGTGAAGCAAGCCGCAAGGCCATGAGAAATGCGACTGCTTTAGAAGATCCTCAAACGGCAAGGTCGCTCCTCAGTGCCCCCGGGGCAGGGCCCCTTCCCTGTGGCTTCTCAGTCAGACCCTGACCCGGTGGGTCGCTGCTGCCGGAGGGGAGACGCTGTGTTGGGTCAGCGCCTCGCTGACGGCCAGAGCATGTGACCGCCCACACGCAGGTGAGGAAGTGGCCAGCACACAGCCTCAAGGAGCGCCTGCCCTTGAAAAGTCCTTGTGCTCTCTGCTGCTTCTCTCCCGCCGCCCGCCGCCCGCCCCCAGGCCTGGCCGCCAGCTCACCGCTGCGGGATCAGCCTCTCGGAGCTGAGGTACCCGGACTTGTGCGATTCTTTGTTATAGTCCCCAAACTTGGCTTGCACGGCATAGGAGCCAAGGAGCACCGCGGTCTCGGGAGGGCAGTAGATCTCGTCGCTGAGGATGCCCTCTTTCACTTGGAGGAAGAAGAGCTTCTGGGTGATGTCTTGGATGAGCTCCTCAGACACATCTTCAGGGAAGAACTTGGCCCTGAACTTGAACTGGAGAGGATTCTCCTTCCTGACCTCCTGGGCCGACACCTGGACAACAGAAGCCAAACACGATGAGTTCAGACGACACAAAGATCTGCCTTCCCAAACCCAGGTTTCTAACCACTCGCTCAAAAGGGGTCCTTCGGGTCAGTTTTTTGAAAAATAATGTTCAACTTGAAAATCACCTTTTCAGCATAAGACAAAAAGGGGAGGCACTAAAAAGCCCTGTTATCCTCCCACGCTTAGCTGAAGTCTAGCAACAGCTGGCTGCTGGCCCACACGGCCACCAGCCCAGCCCCGATGTTGTGATCAATTCCAGGGAACTCGAATTTTGAAACACCTTCCCTGCTGACCCTTGAACTGGGAATCCGTCCCCCTAGTGGGGTCTAGCCCTGGACCATGGAACGGACTTTTAATAATTCTTCATGCCCCGCCCCCTTCTCGGCTCCCATTGCCCTCCTCACTTCCTGTGTTAACATGGGAGGGAAGCAGGGGTTTGGAAAAGGGGTGTTTTCCAAATTGTTTGGAGAAAATACATTTAGCTTTTTTGCTTTTCTTTATAATTATTCACAGAATTATGCAGTCTTTAGAGCTGGGAGATCACCTATCACAGGTCCTAACAAAGCAGTAACAGGTTCTTACAAAACAGTGGATGATTCATGGTTATAAGATTAACAATCTCATTGAAAAAAAAAACACTAAGGTCAACTAAATGCTAACAATTAACCATCATATGCTCCAGTGACTGAGCAGAAGGAGAAACTGCCAGGATCTAATTTCCAACCTATATCCCCGTTTACTGGAAACCTGCAACCTTTTTGTCTGCTGAAACTTTTATACAAACAAAAAGGAACAAAAACCCAAGACCAAGCGAGGTGCTCCACTTTCAATGCCAGCAAAGAGCACCAACACCCAACTGTCAGCCTGCAAATAGTTAATGCTGATTTACCTTTTTATCAAGTTTCAACCAGGTAGGAAATCCTTTATTATCTACATACTGGAGGCCAAAGTACCATACTTCCCGCAGGCCGATAGTCTTAACCACCTGTGTGAGATAGAAGGGGGGGGGGGACAGTCATGAGACACTGAATGGGCGCTGCCATTGGCAGCCAAGGTTGCTCGGTCACACTGGGCCGGCCTCGCCGGCAATGTCCCCAGCAACTTGGTACTGACACCGGCTATTACCCCAAAGCCAGGAATGATTTATCTTTAATAGCAGTTTGAGCAGATGCAGAGTTAACCTTAAATCTTCCAAGCCCTTCAGATCTTACGCAGTCTCACTCCTGTGCCTCTGCACGCCATCGGGCTTTCCTGAGACGACGAGGTGAATGATGGCATGCACACAGAGAATCGTGCATAACCCAGGGCACACCAGTGTGTGTCACAGGTGTGAAGGTCACCTGTCAGGTGTGCATGTTGCCTGTCAGGGTGTGTCACAGCGGTGAATGTCACCTGTCAGGTGTGCCCACGTGAAAAAAGGGTTGAAAGTTATCAGCATGAAGCCAGTGTACACTTGGGCCTCCTCTGGCTGCCCATCTCTGCCGCTCAGCCCACTGGCTAAGACCTGGCTTCCCTGGAATAGCGAACCGACAGTCCCAGGAACACTGGAGACGGAAGACAGGCGGTGGCACACTGCCAGGAAGGGGGGGGGGAAGGGCTCGGCTCACACATGCCCAGTGGTGACTGGTATTCTCTCAACCTCCAGAAATACCAAATTCTGATACAGAAAGGTAGAATTCACCCCTAGGTCATAGCATTTCACAGTGAAATATTCCCTATGGTACACGGAAAAAAAAAAAATCTCCTGTGGCCCATCACAGAGAGCCCCACCCTGGTGACTCACGTGTCCTGGAAACAAAATGTGACTTGCTGTGGATACTTGTTGAACATCATCCAAACTGAGCCCAAGAACATTGCTGTATAGTTCTAAATCCCATTCTTCAAATATATGCCTTCTATCATATTTAAAGGGGAAAAGGACTGAACACACTACAAACGACAGATCGGGAATGCCAAATAAACTCCTGCTCTGAGCCTGCGTCCCCGCCCACTGGGGCAGGTGCTTGCTGGAGCCCCACGACTGGCCTGTTCATCCGCACCCTCTGCTCGCCCCAAAACGGGAGCAGCCAGTACCACCGCGGTTCCTCCCCGCGGGACGATATGCGAGGAAACCCGGTCGGCCCGTACGCAGGGCTTTCCTCCCAAGTCTTCTATGAAACCGGATGCCTCGTTCTCACCGTGGCCAAGCGTGGTGGAAGCCAACCTGAAGACGGGATCGTCTACGCCCAGTTCTGCTGATTTCTTATTCCCACCAACCTCCATCTTGCCATCTCAATACAAAACCTGCCTTCCTTACTTTTTGGGCTGTTTCAAAGTCGCACAAGAAAGCCCGCATACACAGCAACCGCGCCTCTCCAACCTCGCCTTTCCACGTCACCCACCACGTCGCCCACCCACCTGCGGCCTCAGCCTGGCGCTTTACCAGTCTGAAATAGCTCCCTGCCTGCTTGATGCCCCGCCCCCACCCGTCAGGCCACTGCGGATTTTCAGGGCCACAGCTCAGACTCCTCTTTTCCACCTGCTGCGATGCGGCCAGCCCCCGTCCAGGAGCCAGTCAGAGTTTGCAGCCACGCCGTGGACGGAACCCGGGACCCCCACTTTCTTGGTGAAGGTCTGGCCCCAGTGCCCTGATCTACCACATGTCTTCATGATGTGACTCTTCCACGGATTTCCAGGAAGACTGTCCTCGTATGCTCCAAAGCCCCACTTCTATCCTATGGGCTTCCCCAAAACAACAAAATGGAACTAAATGACCTTCCTTTCTGCAGTCCTTTCTAACGTCCTCCCGACAAGGGACGCCCGGCACTCCAAGAGAAACACATCTCAGCAGCCCTCCGCGGACCTCGGCTTAACCCGAGCTGCCCCCCCCAGGGAAGCGGAACCTGGACGGGCGTGTCGCACTCTTCCTGCACCTTGGCAGTGGTGGCGACATCGCAAGTGGCAGGTTTGGGAAAGGAAGAGGTGGGGCTGTGTCTATTTCATTCCATCTCAAGCAACAGCCAGAGGACACCTTTTGGTGATGGGGACGCTGGGCACACACGGGCACACACAGTCACACAGCAAAACTCGCTCCTTGCCACCTAAAGGTCAGCAGTGGGAAAGCTCCACTCGGCTTGTCAGGAAACCTGCCTCTTGTGTGGCCACTGTGACACGCTCCGTCAGGCCAGGGTCACACACAGCTGCAGCGCTGGGCCCGGGGCTGTGGGCCGGTTACTGCAGAGGAGACTTCGGTAACAGATGGGGTGGAGAAAAGGGTGAGCCTACCTCATGACCTACTCCACTGGGGGCCACATTTTAGTGACTGGCCGTTTGGCCCACCAATGGGCTTCCCAGACCTAGCAGGGCGTAGGAGGCAGCAGCAGAGAAAGGATATAGTCCCGCACAGCCCACAGACCCTAAAAGCCCCCCAGGAGAAGGCCTGCCCTGCGGCTGGCGGGTGGCGGGAGGAGCCCAGGGACGCCCAGGGCATTGCCGAGGGCCGGTCCTGCAGACAAAGGGATGAAGGGATGAACTTCCCTGCGCCAAGTGCCGCCTTGGGAGGGTAAACAAATGCACCAGCCAGAAGGCAGGTGTGCGGAGGGTGAAGGGGCGGGGGAGCCAGCCTGCTGGCCCCCAGAGGGCTGTGTGCCCGCGGGCAATTCGCTCTCAGAGAGCCCATGTCCTCATTTAGAAGATGTGGGCGTGGTCGTTCTCCAGGTCTGCGCCTACCCCAGTGTTCTCAGGGTACGTAGTATTTTTTCATTGGGAATCCACAAAACTAAAAAAACATTAACCGTGAACTCTGTGCCAGAGAGCCCGCCTCTTACCTCCCCTTGGTAGTGGGACCCCACGCCCATGCCGGCGGCTGGCTGAGTGTCAGACAGGAAGGCCCCCCAGGGGTTGCTGGTTACAATGAGGCTTGGCCTCGCGTTCTCTTCAGCCTTCAGCCTTCGGGTTCAGGGGACTTTCTTTTCGAGGGTGGTGGAGAGTAATACAGTGCTCAACACAGTGGCTGACGGGAGACTGATGGGAGCTTCGGAATAATCTGGATGCAGAGCCTATCAAGCCTCGCCGTGTAGGTTGGGTTCGCGTGTTTAGATTTTTAAAACCCCTCTCTCTACTGCCCGAGTTCAGGTGTACCAGTGCACACCTGTTCATCCAAGGCTCCACACTGCCTGACATAGAGCAGCTAATCTAATACTAGAAAAACATCTGGCTTGAAAGCAACACCAACGCCCAACTAACTACAATTATGCAGCTTTCAGGGACACGTGCAGTTCTGTCAACATGGTCCCTTGCGTCAAGAAGCTGGGAGAATCTTGTGAGGCGTGCAGCTCACCGCCCCTCACAGAGGCATGTGGGTAGGAAAGAGTCTGTGGCCCTGAAGCCCAAGTGCACGGTGCTGGACTGGGCCCCGGTCTCTCCGGCCCTCCCCGCCAAGGGGCCCTGGTGCAGCAGACGCGGCACTGCACACCCATCACGGCCTCTTCACGCAGTCTCTGCAAAGCAACACGGGGAGGAAACGCAGGTGACAGAGACATGGGAAGCCACCTGATTGACACACCAGAACTTTACACCTTTCCTGGCTAACACAGAGCTTCCCAGCTCTGCTTTAAAAATACACCACTCATCACAGACAAGGACTCTCCGCATTCAGGGACAGGTGGCTGTGGGCACAGCCAACGTGAGCACCGGGGCCTCCTGCCCTGTCTTGTGTTCTAACCACCACATCGCCTGGAGTTCAGCTGGCTCCACGGAACTTACTTCGAGATTATCTTTCGGGAGAGACCTTTATTTTTATTTTTATTTTTGTGTGTTTCTATCTTTTTTATGGTTGTTCTTTTATAGTCGTCCCAACTTTCCCCTGTTGCCCTCCCCGGCCCTGCCCCCCGCCCTTGCTCCCACAGCCAGTCCCTGCCCTGTTGCCCCGTCCATGGGTCACTCATGGGAGAAACCTTTAGAACTTCATCCTCAGTCCAGCCCCGCCCAGAGCAGTAAATGTCTTTACCCTTATTGAGTGAGGCAGGTGCGCCCTGCAGGCACGGGCATGCCCTGTCACCCTGGCGCTGCTGCACAGCTGGGGGGTGGGGGTGGCGCAGTGGTGTTTAGAGGCACATTCTGCTCAGCACAGAGGAGTCACCTACATGTTCTGCAGCTGCTAAGAGTCCACCTCCTGGCTTTCCCACTTAGCGCCCACTCCAGCTTCCAGGTCGGTCTGGGATGCGGAACATCGGTTTCCTCCCACCGGGGCCTCAGCAGGGCAGGTACAGCGTAAGCGGCCTGTGAACTCACATCCAGTCCAGTTGCCCTACTGGACCCTCGGCCCCACAGCTGCACTCGCTTAGCTCAGAAAGTAGGTCTCGCGCTAAGGACCTGTCCCCTGGAAGAGCTACACGGCCTTGCCGGTGGCTCACTGTTCTCTTTGAAACACTCGGCGCTCGCCTTCAAGCGGCAGGATATCCACAGGGCCGTGCCTGGCTCAGGCGCCAGGGTCTGAGTGAGCTCACAGCCAGAGGGCTGGGGAGAGGGTGACCCCAGAGCCCGTGGCCCGCAGGCAGTCGGTGTCCGACCCCAACTGTGCCGCAGCCCACGGACCAGACAGCAAGAAACAGCTGGGGTGACCACGAAGACCCTGGCAGGGAGAGGGCGGCCAGAGCTCTGGGCGTGGCTCTATACTGACAAAGACTTCAGTGTCCCCTAAACTCCCCCTTGGGTCTGGGAATGGGGGCTGCCCCTGGGGAGTTTGCAGTGGGAGCCCCTGGCAGGAGGGGGAAGGGTCTGTTCTACAAAGAGAAGCAGGTGGTAGCAAGCCAAGGAATGTGCTTATTAGCAAACAAATCATTCTGATGTTGCAGAAATGTTTTTCTGGATGGGAATTCTCTCTCAAGTACACAGAAACCCACCTGGTCAAAAAGCTGCTTCCCTGTCGTATTTGGCTGGATGGCGAACTCCAGCTCCGCGTCCATGGTGGTGACTCGGACATTGATCTAGAAAGCAGAAGACGACAAGTTACACTCGGCTGAGTGCTCTTTTCTCTTAATCAGCTCCGAGCCTCCCACGGGAACTCCAAGATGCAAGAGCGTGTTCCTCTCCAACAGCCGCCCTCGGGCCAGCTGCCGCACACGCACCCACCCCAGCGGATGGCAGATTCCCCATGGGTCACGGTCCGGATTCAAATGCACACCCTCCTGCAGCAAAGCACATTCACTCTGAGGTCTAAGCTGTTTTTCTGCAAAACTACTTCGATTATGGTCAGCCCACTTCCCACACACCGCCTTCTGCGGACCCTTACAGTAGCCGCGTGAGGCTCCAGCGGGTCTGGGAATTCGGACCCGGGCAGTCAGTGAATGGAAGGGGTAAGGATCTACAGGGAGGGGCAGACGGAGGTGCACAGCTGTTCGTACGGAAAATAAGACAATAATTAATAAATAATAACGCAAGAGTAAACTGTTTCATGTCCTCACAACTATACACCTACTTTTGTTCCATCCTGTATACATCAGAATGTTTAGAGCAACTTGAGAAACTATCTAAACAGTGAACAGAGAAACCGTATCAAAGAGCATAGATAATTACACAGTAGTTTGAAATGGTAATTATAAAGATAATAGACACATGGAAAATTGTTCAAAAATGAAAAATCTGACGAGCAAAATGGTGCAGACCCTAACACTGTAAATATGACAGTAAAATGCAAAAATGAAGTATTGGTAAGAGAGATCAGAAGGAATGGAGGTGGTGGTTACGGGAGGGCCTTAAACATGTCTCTGATGTTGCCACACAGTTGTTCGTTTTAAAAATATTTATTTCAAGGTGGTTTTGAAATGTATCACTTGAAAAAGACCAGACTTACTAGCACATAGAAAACACACAACTCTACTTTATGTCACTGTCCCAAAGGAAAATACCACAGCCACACAGCCACTGTGACGCTTAATATCAAGAGATGCTTGCTCCTCTCCATCTGTCAAGTGGAACAGGTAAGATAGCTGGAGGGCCACGTCCTGAATTCTTCCTAACGCAGATGTTGGTGGAATGAAGACCCACGAACCGCTCTGCTTTTAGCCGCCCCAAGTCTGAGTACCTCGCCAGGGCGCGGCACACGCGCATTCACCACGCCCATGTTGGTTCCTGACTTCGGGAACAAAATCAGTCGTAACGGATTATGTTTTTTCCTAACACTCAAGACTGCAACAATTGAGAGATACTTTGATATACATCTAGTATGTCTGAAAGGTTCTATGATGGATATGACTAGCAAAGAAAAGTGAGGCTTAACTTTCCAGTCTTTAAAAAAGGTCCCCCTCTAATTTCAAATCCACAAATTAAAGAACTGACGTTCACTGAGAAGCAAGGTTAGGCATATTTTGAATTCTTCAGTTGGTCAGAGCCTCGCCCTGGACACCGGGGGGCTGTGGGTTCAGGCCCCGGCCAGGGCATGTACGGGGCATGTACGGGGCATGTACGGGAGGCAACCAACTGATAAACGATGTTTCCCTCTCTCTCTCTAAGATTAACACAGGTATCCTCAAGTAAGGATTTTTTAAAAAAATTAAAAATAGATCAAAAATGGCTGTTACGAAGCATAAAATAAAGTAAGGGAACATCTCAGAGATGCATGAGGCAGCCCCATAGTCGAATATTCCAGTAACATATCCAGCTTCGGATTACATACTGGCAGCTAAACCCATTGTGAACATCACACTCAAACCTGAGGCGGGGAGGGGGCGGGGCTGACAGATGCAGAGCCTTGGCTACACCTTCTTTCTCTATTATTTACCGATGAGGAACTGAACCGCATGCAACTGCCCTGGTTAAGACAAGTATAAAAACCAGAGTTTATGACTAGGAGATTTCAGACTCTAAATTCTACATCTTGAACACGTCCAAATTTGCCGCCAGTGAGAAAATGTCACCTCCCGAAACCAAAGCTAGTATTTAACATAAAAAAGGTGACCATCACGCCAATTTTTAACCACTTTTCAAAACGATTAGAGGAATTTAGAAAAACCTATTTTGAAGTTCTGAGTCAGGTCGATATTTGACTCGCGCGTCACACAGCTCTTTTGAAAAAGCAGGTAAGGAGTAAAATGAGTACTTTCCCTGAGGTTGGACGTCATAAGCCAGCATGACGACCGTGGACTTCTCAGAAATGAAGGGTGGTGAGGAGTCCGCCCCCCTAGCCTGTATCAGCCATGCCTCCCAGCACAGGGACTAAGTCCGACCGCCAGCAGCGCCGGTAGGAGCCCAAGTTCAGGCTGTCTGGCCTGCGCAGGCCTCTTTCTGCGCGCGCCGGCACCCAGGGCAGGCGCGAGGCCTGGTCAAGAGCCTCAGAGACGGCAAACCAAAGGTCAGGGCGGGTTCTCCTGGCACCGAAGTAACTGACCAAGCGGGACAAGCGGCAGGAGGCAAAGAGGCTTTCTCTCCCCGGGCCCTGTCAAAAGGAGCAGTGCCCAGCTCTGACACGGGGCTGCCCCAGAATGCTTACGTGCAGAGACACCCCTGGAATGACAAAATCAAGTTAATTTTAATCAGTATATGCATATATTCACATAGAGTGCATGTTCTATGATCATTTTTCTGATATGAACTTATCGAATATACAATGTTATTGCTGAAACTGAATTTCTGACAATTCTATATTTTAAACATCTGTTTTGAATTTAAGTGTGTGTGTGTGTGTGTGTGTGTGTGTATTCCTACTTTAAAAGACATTTGTTTGATGTTTATAAAGTCATCTCATCCCATGGAAAGTAACCCTTGCTTTTACGTCTCATTGTCCACATTTGCTCTGAATGCTCTATCATTTATACATGTTTGCATCTAACTCGAAACGTCGAGGGTTCTTAGTGGTTTTCTAGAGCAAGAAGTTCAACTGTGTCACTCTGCTCAAATGTGAAATACGTGTTTGCTGTGGAGGATTTGTCTGGGAGCAGGCCTGACCCCAGAAAACTTACACTGTTTAACTTCTAAATAGCCTTATCTCAGTACCTTTTTGTTGCTTTATTTCTAAGTTAATTTTAATCCGCATAGGTGTATGTCAGATACACAGTTTGCTGTACAGCCCTGACACAGGCTGAGGTGGGAGAGCTTGTGAGATGGGAACAACATGGACAGCGTTAATGACCACGGCCACGCTGCTCGGCGGTCATCCCCCTGGTGGTGTTTCTCCCCAGGGGGCACTGCCGGCACTCGGGGCAGCCCGAGCAGTCATTCTGCAAGACTATGTCCATTACTGCAGGATGTTCAGCACCTACCTAAACACAGGGGTCCCCGGCCACTGGGACATCTAAAAGGATCCCTCCCACCCACCCCCACACACATTTCCAAATGTTCTTTGGGAGACGGGGGAGGCTCGTACCCAGATTAAGGACCACAGCATGGTATTGCCTTAAGGACACGTTCAACAGGTCCATGTTGATGATGACTACTGAAATTGTTTCCAATTTTATGGATCTTCAATAATGCACTGAAATACAGCATAAGCTTTTAACAGTATTTAAAATACAACATTTACTCAGATGACAGGACCTTATATATACTGGTTCACTTAGCCAAGGGCTTTAAAAGAATTCAGGCTCTGGCAATTAAGGAAGCATATCTAAATCCCCACTCTGCTTTTCGCAGCCCTGGTGACAGGGTTCCGTGGTTAGCGACTGTTTTGGTGAATGGGACGTACTTGCACGAATGCTGGTGCTCTCATCAGTGACGATGCCGTGGTGTGGAGGCGGGGTTGCGTGGTTATGCACGATAAAGGGGGGGGGTGGCCTGACAACGGACTGGGGGGCCACGGGCTTGAACACACCACCCAACACCCAAACCACGTGCAAAGGCTGGGCAAAAGGGCACATGCTTTGCAATTTTTATCGTCTTGTATGTCCCCCTAGATGACACTTTTCTCAAAGGCAACGTTCACCGAAGGGGGCAAAACCGCACATGTGTGGAGTATGCAGCTGCTCACTGAAAATCTGCCCCTAAAAGGCAGCGTTCATCTTAGGCTTGTCAAAATACTGAAAACCTTTGAACTTGCATTCTGCTTTGTTTGGAGGGGGTGGTGGTAATTAAAGTTTAATTTTGCTCCTGTACCCACCACCCCATACACACATGCGAAGAACCCTGGGGTTGACGGTATACATGATAATTCAATGATGCATGCGTGTCTCCCTTCCGAATGCTGCTCCATTGGACGCTAAGACACAAAGTCACAGTGTGAGTTCTAAAATGTCAGAACGTATATATAAGGAACCAGACACAACCATATCCCGCTATTTATAATGGGGGTTCGTAAGTAAGTTTAGGTATGGGAGTTAAGTTAGCACTCTACTGTTTAAAAATAAAGAAGTCTCTCTACGGCTATGTACTGTCAGAATTTCAGAATAAAATTTATTTTAGACACAAGTCAGAAAAACTTGGTAATCGAAGATGCGTGAAGCCCTCAAGGAAAATGAGGTTCCAATGAGTATGTGTGTGTTTTTCACACTGACTATATTCAGCAGAAAACTCTCTTCTTTTTTTGCCCCACACAGTAGGCTAGCTTAGTAGGTGAGTCATATCTTGACTTCAGTAGTAAGTAAACTTCTGATCTGTCACTAGAATACCAGTATATGCAACAGACAAATGCCAAAAAACAACAGACAAATGCCAGAAATAGGAATGAATTTAGTTTTATTTCTAGAACAAGAGCAGAACTGGACGGTAAAACTTCCTAAATTTAAGTAAAATGCTGTGCATGTTTCTACCCCCATGAATAAAGGCTAGAGTTTCACAGATATTTTGCTCCAGATCACTTGAGTATATAGTGCATATTATTTAATATCAGGATTCAACGCATTAAAAATTCCTTTGCCTTAGTTAATGAAGATAATGAAAACCTAATTGTCACACTCTCAATTATCCTCCCTCTGCTTAATAATCTACTCTTTAAAAAATTGTATTTTCTACTCTCATTATGAAGGGCTAGCTCAGCTCAAACGGCTACACTACACGCTGATGAGCCGGCCCCACAGCTTCGTTTTTCGGTTGCTCCCAGCCCACCCCAGCTCCTGGACACCTGGCATCCTGAGACTCATGCACTCTACAGACACCAATCAAATGCCCACTGAGGGCACTGACAGCATGGAGGTCACTGCGGGCACAGAGAGGAGTCAGATGGGGGGTCTGCCCCCCCCACCTTTGAGCCTCGTACGGCTGACCTCAGGCAGCTGTCATACACCACCACAGGGATAACTGCTAGGATCCCCACAGTAGCTTCATCAACGCTGGAGTTCCTGGGCCTCAGCCCAAGGACCTGTATTTTTTAAAGACATGCAAGTGATTTTGAGGGCTGGCCAAATTCACTGAATGGCAGCAGGCAGGAACATGGCAGCCAGGAGGCCTGGGTTTGAGACCTGGTGCCGTAACCCCCGAGGACCTCACGCAGGGGAGGTCCCTTTCCTGGGCCCCTTCTCTGCAAAAAGGTTGGGACCAGATGCCTTGAAGTCCTTCCTAGCTCTGAAATGTGGGGTCTAAAGTCCAGAAGAAGGAGGTAAGAGGATTAGAGCTGAGGGCCAGAGCTGGGAGGCCCTGGAGAAAATAACCACGGAATGCCATCAGCAGGTGGCCAGGAGACAGGCGTCCTGGACAAAAGAAAAGTTCAGCCCCGCGCTCACATTTCCAGGAGGGGGAGAGAGCTCTCCTGTGGGAGTGGGGGTAGTGGGGGTTGGGTGGGGTGGTGGGGGTGCGCACAGCAGTGCGGATTTCACTGTTCCAGTGCAGCTGACATCTCTCCTTAGCGAAAAAAGAGAATTACAGGTGTTGACATCCCAATCTTCTTTTTTGCCAAACCCAGTAACAATTCACCCCACTAACTCAAAATAAATCCATTGCCCCCTCTGCTCATTCCCTCGGGAGCAGTCCTGAGACAGGCAGGCTCGAGGACAGGGCAGTGGACAGGGCGCGCCCCTGGCGGGCACCAGCAAGCCCCCTACTCGTTTGTCAAATGGAGTTCATAACTGGAAAGGGCTGTATGCATTAAGGGTCTTCCAACTTTAACATGCAAAAATTATCTGAGTGCCTTTTAGTGGCTGCGTAGTTCTGTGCAAAATTATCTGAACGTAAAGAAGACAGTGACAAAGGGGTGATACACTGAGAGGAGGGGGGCACAGTGGTATTTCGAGGCCACAGAAGTTAAGGTTCTCTGTTTCTTTTTTCTTTCTTTAACTGAAAGGCTTTTGAGTGTCTTTGCTATGTTAATGCAAATTGTGAAATCCCAGGATGGAGCCACAGTGTAAGTTTCCCAGGTTGTTCTGCCCCCGGAGGCCACTTTTCCATGGAATATCCCAAAGGACCAGTGTTTTTCAGAATACACTCTGAAAAACATGATTTTTGAGTTTTCTCAGCTTAACTTTTTCAAAACGGTCTATCTAAATTAAATGCCTTCTAAGAGCCTGTAAAAGAAAAAGACATTGAGGTAGCCATGAAATATTATATTTTACTTTTAACCCATGCAGACGGCTGAACTTTTGGCTGTCAATTTAACTCCCTTTATTATTTTCCTCATTTTGGTAAATATTGGGCAATATTTCCTTTGGGAGGTGTCTGCTTCCTCCTGAAGCACTTTAAACTTGGTTTAAGATTACCTCTCCAATCATACTTTTTATAGAACAAATTCAAACTGTACTAAAGACCAAGCCAGGAGAGAAAAGTTCCAGACCGATCCTGCCCCATACCTGACAGACAAACAGCCGTTTAGGTCCCCCCTTAGACAAAGCTGATGGGTTTCAGATTAGCAGCCAAAGCCCTGCGGGGGGCGCGTTAGGGGGCTGCAGTGGCTTTTCTAGGCCCTCACTTGAGAATCAGGGAGGCCCTTTAAAATAGACAGGAAACTTCAAATGGTAACATTTGAATGTTTGAATTTCAGGCACTGGATTCCGTGATAACAGGCTAATCCCTATATTATCGCACCTGCATTGACTCAAAAATTAGTCTGCGCAGGGTTCTCCAGGCACCGCTGAGATTACGCTGAGGGCCTGCCCTGCCCTAATCATTTCAAACGTCAGCGCCGTTTTCCCACACACCAGCCCTCCTCCCCCCGTGCCACTTCGGCAACTCTGAGCAGCTCTCATATATTTGGGTAAGCCCTTTCAAATACTTAGAGACGCTCTGGGGGGAGCAGATACAGTCTGCTTTCTCTGCAACAGGAGGAATAAAAGAAGGGGCCTACGGCAGGGTGACGTCCTCACTGCTGATAAACGGGTTACCGTTCGGTTCACTTCACTGAACAATTAATTACGGAGATGATATTGTATTTTGATTTTCATGTTGAGTTACTGTGTACTTTTTCAATAACAGCTCTGTTGAAATAGAATCGACAGCCATAAAGCGTGCCCGTTTAACACGCGCAGTTCAGTGGGCGTTTTCAGCATTTTCACAGAGTTACAGAGCCAAATACCACTACCCAATTTTAGAACATGTCGTCACCCCGAGCCCACCGGCAGCCGCTCCTGTGACTCCCTCCGCCCAGCCCCCGCAGCCGCAAATCCACGTTCTTGTCTCTGCAGATTTCCCTGTTCTGCGCATTTCGTATAAATAGAACATGGTCCTTTGTGACTTGCTCCTGTCATTTAGCACAAGGTTTTCCAGATCCATCCGTGTTCTGGCATGCCCGAACGCCGTTCCGTTTTTTATTGCCAGATAATATTTCACTGTCTGGATAGACCACTTTTGTCCATGTACTTTGAGCTAGACTATCTATGGTCAAATTGGAAGGGAAAAAAAAAAAACCTAGGGGAAAACAACGATGAAAGAAAATAAATTTTTTGAAAACTAAAATTCAATTTCAGTTTACTGTTTTTAAGCCAAAAATGAAAACAGGCACCGTTCCCAGGAAGAAGGCACTAGCTGCAAATGAGCTCAGGTGAGCAGGGTGGAAACACTGACTCCCACCCTCCCATGCCCGCTCCCTCCTGAGGCCAGGAGTCACCGCGGCTGCCACGGATCCCAGCCGGCGTCTTCACGGGAAACGAGGGAACGGCACCGGCACCAGAGGTGAGAACTCAGGTTCTTGTTCAGGGTTCTCCCGGCAAATCATGTTCTCTCCGTAAATTTTAAGCAGGGACTGGCTGAGTCTCTTGTTAAACCTTTAACTGCAATGGCGCCAGGCATGCCGTAGCTGGTGCTCAATTTAAGTACCCAAAACCCCTACCTCTTTAACTGATCACCACCTACGCACTTTAATCCAGGGGCGCAGGCTTTCCTGGATTAACTTAAACCCCTCCCGAGCCCTATCTACCGCTGCACAAGGAAGCGTGGTGATGCCAGGCCTACTCTAGGGACGTCTGCTGTCCCTCGGCAGCGGCTTAGGAGAGATGGCCCGCGCCCCTTCCCTGTCATTCCCTGGGCTGGCGGTGCGCGGGCCGCTAAGGCAGTGCCTCCCCAATGCGCAGAATCACCTGGAGAGCCTGCTGAAATAGTGTTCCGAGCCCAAGGCCGAGATTCTGACTCAGGAGGTTGGAACGAGGCCCACGCATCTACAGCTCGCCCCAGCTCACAGGGGAGGCCACGCCCAGACCGCCACTGCTCGCAGGCACTGGAGGCAGCATCCCGAACGTGCGAAAGGCCCTAACTCCTTGCGGCAGGTTAAATGTACTTAGTGCCGCTACGCAGGCTCCATTATGGGAAGGCCGGCACCTCACTGCAGTGCCATTCACAGTCACGGGGTAGAGACCTAAGCTCGCAGGGGCAGGTTTTTCTGAATGGAACTCTGCATCCCAACAGACGGGTCCCTATCCTAGTCCTCTCTCTGGGTCCTGCTCTCCTTACCTTTGAGGGAGAGCGAAATCCGCCTCTAAGAACAATACTCCGACCCAGTAAATCATGGCGTTAGCGAAGACACACCGTGGTCGCGCTCCATGAAGGCTGGCCAACAAACCCCCGTCCTCTATAAAACATTACCACCAAACTTCGCAAGTTTCTCTGGCCGGCGGTAGAAGGGCGGCTGCGGGACCTCGGCCAAGGAGGACGAAGTCGGAAAGTCCCAAAGGCACGTGGGTTTTTGGTTTTTAGCTCTTTTCCCTGTCACCAACCCTTTTCAGTGCATTACAGTAATGGCCACTGTTTAAAAGACAACTTGGTTTCTCTATCTATTGTACAAAATGAATCTTTGTCTTAGCTAACAGTGCAAGGCTGCTCTCAGTAACACGTAACACTTTACATGAACAACAAGATTATATGAAAGTAGTTGCCACTGAAAATTCAACGAGCATGTTCTACATTGCTATGGTTTCTAGTTAACATATAGTTAGAAGCGCCCAACTTTTATTCAAGAACCACCCTGTTAGACACAATTCTTTTAATAGAGAGGCCAAAATAAAAACCAGTATGTCACTAAAGGACGGTATTTATCAAAATACCAAAACATTATTATTGTTCAGAGAAAAGACAAAATAGAAATGTGGTTCTCACAACAGGATTTTTGATTCTTAAATGGAGTGAAGTTCACGTAAGCATGGTACTACTGCGCCAGCAAAGACATCAACGCTGCTTGTCAGGCAAGAGTTGGGGGGGCAGCGGTCCCCTTCTCCACCGCGTTCCCACCACTAGTAGTAGCCTCATGTCACCATGTGCCCAGAGCAGGCTGGCCTCAAAGGTAGAGGTTCCAGGGATATGTGTTTAAGCTCTAACTCTTAACACCAGACTCCATGAGGCTTACTGACCTTTTGAGAAGGTGGAAATAGCATATAAATATATCTCACTAATAAATTAGTCTATGGCACGCCTGTAAATTAATGGATAATGACAAAATATTGCCATTCCTTTCTTTTCAAGCTCCTCTGTATCTTCAGTTTAAACGCTACACAATCATTACAATTGGATATTGTCTTCTCTTTCAAGGTTAAAAAGAAACAGTGAAGGTGAGGAGATTGGCTGGTCAGGCTTAGGAAAACTTTCAGATGCCAAAGAAAACGGGTCATTTAGCTCCACAAATCTTGTAAAAGTCTGTGGAATGAAACATTACAAAAACTGTCAGGCAATTTGGTAAAAATCCCTTGCACCCTTTTGTCTATAGCACAGCAACCCGACAAAGGCAGATGGGTAGGACAGAGACAGAACTCATACAATGAGTTCTGACCAAGTTTTCATACGATGTATAACACTAGGGTAATATTTTCATCTTTTATTGCCCAGTAATGGGAATAATAAAGCCATCAAGAGTTAGCGCTGACAAGAGTCCACTTGGACAACTCCTATGAGGTCAAAGTGCTGGTCCGGAGTCTCAGTTATTCCTGTAACTCGCCCAGGGATCGTGGAAGGGCGGACATGCTTCTTCCGGGAACACGAGGGCTGAAGGTCACTGCGGAGGACTGTGCGGTGCTGGGGACAGCGGCACTCCGGTCTCCTGGTGCCCAGCCCCTGTGATGGCAGCAGTTCCCCACAAGGAAAATCCAAGCTAGGACGCGAGTGGACAGGTGCTGGAAGCGACTGAAGGACTCTCCCAGTAGGTGGTATCTATCAGGAAACTAAACTAACCTACTGCAATGTAGTGCCTCTGGCTCAGACTAAATCACTATTCCTCGCACTGGAACAGTCCTGACCACCCCCACCCCCTTCTCGATGGAGGTGGAAAAAGGCAGTCATTGGTCAGAGTTTGCCCATGGTGCTGATTACTGATGGAAAGCAAGGTCTGAACTACGGAGTTCGGCTGCAAGTGAGCCCACCTAACTGGCATAAACTGAGCGGCCGTCTGGTAGTTTCTCAGCTCAGTTTAAGCACGGTCCTTAGTTATTTTGTTTTAGGAAGTGTGGGCATAAACTTTAACTTGGAGGGTTTGGGGGTAGGTGTGCTGGCCCCCTGCCCAGCCTGGCGCGAGAGCTCCGCGTCACTTTAAGGAACTCTGAGGGCAACTGAATCATGAAAATGAACACGACATACCCTCACCTCCTTTTCTAAGCTGCTCGCCTCCACCACCCTTAGGCTTAACTTAAAACTTAAACGCTAAATTCTTAATATGCAGTAGATAACAACAGGGCAGAGTATTAACATGAAAGCTGGGTCCTGGAATTTCCAAATAATTTTTTTTTTCAGATAGGTTATGTTAAGAATACAGAGGCCAGCCTTGACTCTGTAGCCCAGCTGGTTAGAGAGTTGTCACAATACGCCAAGGTTGCATGTTCGATTCCTGGTCAAGGCACATTTAAGAACCAACCAACAGATGAATGAATTAGCAGAGCAACAAATCAAAGCTTCTCTCTCTCCCTTCCTCTCTCTTTAAAATCAGTAATAATCATCATAACAACAACAATAATAATAGAGAGGTCAAAATAAATACGTAACATTGTTACATTTGATATCACTTTTCTTTTTACAAATGTATAAGTAGCATAATTAAAATAGTGACAAGGTGTAACTATTTCTAAATGGGATTGCTTGGTGAGAAGTGTGAGGTTATCCTACCCTGACTACCTTCTTTTAAGGACTGGGGAAACTGAGGTCAAGCAAGGTTTACCTCAGCTTCTGGTAATCAGCTCCTAAAAATATTTGTATTTGTATACTCTTCAACATTATTATTCCTGCCCTGGCTGGTGTGGCTCAGTGGATTGAGTGCCGGCCTGCAAACCGAACGGTCACCAGTTCAATTCCCAGTCAGGGCACATGCCTGGGTTGCAGGCCGGGT
Source organism: Mormoops blainvillei (assembly GCA_004026545.1). Lineage (NCBI taxonomy): Eukaryota > Metazoa > Chordata > Mammalia > Chiroptera > Mormoopidae > Mormoops > Mormoops blainvillei. The sequence continues at coordinate 160,621 of PVJD01002193.1, read as the reverse complement.
CCAGGTCCCTAGTTAAGGGTGTGCACAAGTGCCGACAGATTGATGTTTCTCTCACTCCCTTCCCCCCTGTCTAAAAATAAATAAATAAAATCTTAAAAAAAACAACAAAAAACCCACCATTATTCATTATTCCTAAAGTTGTATCTTTCAATATAGACAATGGTTTTAAACTTTTGAGAAGTTTAGATTTCAAAACTCCAGGGTGAAAAATTACATAAAATTATGCATAAGGAAATGCTCGCATCAACTAATATTCATCCCATAATTTCAAGAACATGTAATGAAATCCCAGCTCTTTCTGAACAGCTCCTTTTGCCTCCGCAAGTAAGCCGCTTCCTGCCCCCAGACCCACTTCCTGTCAGCCAAGGCCTCTTACCAACACAAAAAAGCAGACAAACCAGTCCTGTTTGTACTCATTATAACCAGAGGAAATCTCGCCCTGAGAGCTGGACGGGAACATTTGAGCAGTAGCATTAAAAAGCTGGTCAGTCCCCTCCACTATAAAATGTGGTGGGAACAGTCCGTGCTGACTGTGGGCTCAGGTACCGCTCGTGGGAGGGGGATGCTGAGGCAGGCGGTCCGACACCGCTTTCTGGGACTCGGACAAATGAGAGGGCTGTGGCTCTCACTCAAGTGCCAGGTCCGTGCTGCAGAGTAACACAGGTGGGCATTTCCTCACCTGCCAATTGCAGGTAAGAATAATAGTTCTGATACCCATTAGCTGCCCATTTGTAAGATCTTTTTTTTTTTTTTTTTTTTGTGAGCATCTCCAAGTAGAAACTGACTCTACACTGGGAATGAAACCAGAATGTACAGACACCACTTTACAGAGGAGAGGGAAAAGAAATAATCAAAAAATGTTACGTTCTGCAAAAGCACTATTCCTTTTCAGAAACAAATAATCCACCTCCTTCTCCTTTCCCCATCCCAAGGCAGGCCAAAGAAATTATCCTTCAAGGTCACTCTCTTTATCTAATTGTTCAAGCTCGAAGCCCTGGTTCCGTACCATGTGATTCAGTTTTCCTGGCTGTCACACATACTTCAGTACCAATCCAGTTCACTGAAAGTGAGGTTAATTACACCCACAAGCTTAGGGTCCTGTAAGAGACAGAGGGAGGGATGGGGCCAAGGCGGCGACCACACGCTACAATGCCTTTTAATTCCAGGCTCATAAAACACAGGAAGTTAAAGATACAGACTAAACTTCACTACCCACCTGGAATACACTATTTTCTTTGTAAATTTAGAAGTCTGTCAAGGGTCCTTCTAATCTCGTGTGGGGGTGTGGGGGACCTGTGAAAGAATGAATGTCAAAACAACACAACTGCTTTGCTAACCTGTTGTTTTAGGGAAGGACCTATAAAATAAACCATACTTCAATCTTATGCCATTTCTGATGTAAATCTCTGCCCCTAGTTAACATCACATGTGCAGAAATATGCTGCAGTGCTAAAGAAGCTTAGATAAGATGTATCTGAACTTGACCAAGAAGTCTTTACTTTTGCCATTTATCGTAAATGAAGAGTGAGACCCAAGCAGGTTTTTTTAATAAAATCTGAACTAAATCAGTAAGCTTACAAAGTCTGTTGAATAAACAAACTTCAATAAAACTTATACTTCTAAACCACTCTGTATTTCTGAAATTATACTAAGTTTAAAAAAAAACAAACCTCTTTATACTTTGTCACAATCAAGTATGTTACATTGGGAATGGGGTTATAACTGTACACAATTACCTGATGGGACCGAGGAGCCCCCGCGTGCACATTACAGACCTATCACGCACCGCAGTCCAGCAGCTCCAGTGGCTGTTTCCTTCAGGTGCCGGGCTCACCGACTGCCACCCAGCCAGGCCCCGGCCCCCGCCCTGACACCACCCTGAGCTCTTACAATGGCCGCATGAAATTCCACTTAGTGAGGCTCCACGTTTATTATGCTCACTTCAAGTTTTCAGCTCTGAGAATACTGCTATTGAGACAATGACCTATTTCCAGTTGGGTCACAGCGCTCTCCCCCTCCCCCACCACAAGAATCGTGGGAATACAGAGTTGGAGTGGAACTAGCTGGGAACAAACAGTTCTGTGTGTTCCAAGTCAAGTGCAGTTCTGATTAGAGATTGCCTTTAATAAACCTGTGTGTGGACGGAGAGATGGCCCCGGCGGGAGTCAGTCAGTCCCTCCCTGATGAGAACAAAGGTCTCCAAGAAGCCGTGGTTCTACCCCAGGAGCCCACGGAGACTGCTCCACGGGACCCACAGCAGGCAGGGCTGGGCCGGCTGCCCTGGGCCAGCCTCAGCGCCCGTCTCCCGGCCTCCAGGCTGGGGAAGCAGGCCTCCCTTCCCGCTTTCGCTCTCGCTGGACGCCACCAGCATTTGGTGATTTGGAAACGTGACAGCATCTTACCCGTCTGCCGTTATAATATGCTTTTAAGAAACCAACTTTTCATTTTGGAAAATTTGAAACATTTCTATAAGTGGAGAAAACAGCTTAATGAGGGCCCCACGTATTTTTCATCTGGCTCTGACGCCCTTAACTTTCTAGCATTCTTGATTTGTCTACTTTCCACCATTATTTAAAAGAAAAAAAAGTTGCTGGCATATTCTAAGGCTGACACATATATCGTTTCACTTGTAAAAACATCAGCATGGAGCCCTACTGGACACTCACACACACACATCATTATTACTATTTCCAACATAATTTAAAACTATTCCTTAATAGTCAAAATGCAATCAGTATTCAATTTCTGCCCAGTGCATCAAAAATACTTTTTACAGCAGATCTGTTCGAACCATGTAATGCACTCTAAAGCCCTGCCATCACACTGTATTTCCAAACTGCCCTGTTTGGCCAGTTTCTTAATAGTAAACATCAAGTGTTCCCCACCCTATCTCCCCATCTAAGTCCCACTTAAGAGTCTCACCCAAATAGCAATGTGTTATGTAAGCAGATACCTCAACAAGAAGCAGCAACATCCGTAATTATTTAACCAAGACAATGAAATGTCTTACTGACAAGACTAATATACACGACATTTTCATAGAGGTGGCTCTCATCTAAGAGTTATGGCCTAAGCTTTTACCAAGGGATCTGTGGTCCAATTTGCTCTTTCAAAGCGTAAGGAACAAGGTCAGACACCCTTCTAAGACATATTTTACAAGAAACCTATAGGTGCAGTAGTAGTGCAACAGGCAAAACGTTACCTGAAAAAGAACAAACCTCCCTGCAAGTCTATGACCCTCACTGGGGAGCAGAGGATGCCACGCTCGCCACCCGACAAGCTCCTGGAGAGCAGTCATCCCGGCTCCTAGTCCAATGTGAGAGTCACTGAGGACAAAAACGGGACAAAAGCACGCCACGCTCTGCCCACTCAGAAGCCACTCTGCCCCGTTTTAACCCTTCACCTGGCGGAGAGGGAGAGCAGGTGCGCCTCCACCTCTTGGTAAAGCAGCGAGCCCTTCTCCCCCGCACGCTGTCTCAGCTGCTTTGAGGTGTCCTGAAGGACCTAAGCCCTGGCCCGTCGCTGGTCCTCTCTTTGTCGAATGAAGGAGTTTTATGGAGGAATGTGGTGGTGCTCATTGTGGCAACGAAAGGACAAAAAGTGGGGTCAAATCGATTGATTGTTAGGCCAAGTCAGAAAAACGAGAACTCCCATCCTGAGAAACGAGAGTTTACTCATCAGATTAGGCTTCTGTAATTAACAAAGATGCCTCAAGTGGTGTCTTCTACAGAATTTACTCTGTCCTCTGTGGTGACAGGGAAGACAGAGTGCCAGCACAGGGCCCGCAGGGGCCTCCCCGTGCTGCCCTGTCCCGTCCGCCTCATCAGAACCCTCATCAGAGCCACAGCGGAAGGTCTCTGGACCTAGTGTCCCAAATGTGGAGGCAGAGGCGGTCGCCCAAGGGCACCCACTAAAGGCAGCATGCACTCCCCTCAGTCATCCTCCTCCCCTCCATTCATCTGCCAATAAAGCAAGAATTTACGGTTTTTTCTAGAAGCAGATAAACAATGCTTTCTGTCCCAAACCATCTCTCTCTGTTGCAGCCAGAAAAGACAGAAGGCAAAGAAACAAGTATCTAACACTGTTATAGGCAGAAATAAGTTCTATGCAATAAAACAAAGCGGGGGTACAGGGTGGGCAGTGAGGGGGGCTCTATTTTGGGTAGAGCGGTTTAAATTAGGGATTGATAGACAACCATCTACATCAGAAATTCATACACACACTGTGGTAGGTCAAAAGTTAATTTTAAATTGTCAGTGATTAAAAAGAAAAAAAGCAACTCACTTATGTAACATTCACCTTCCAACTCAAATATCAGGTACAAACTGCTTTCTTTTAGCATATGCCAAAAATCTGTCATCATACAATGGCTTAGCAAGTGTGACACCAGAGGCTTCGACTTTCTCTATAGAAACAAGGGCCACCGGAACACCAGCCTCGCTGAAAGTCTGACCCCGGCACCAACATGCCTGCCCCTTGGAGAGCCTTCCCCATCCACCGCCAGGCTCAGGGTCTGGGATTTTTTTTTAATTGCCAACAGTGGAGTGGTAGGCTTCCAAATACTATTTAGCTTAGTCATAAATTATATACAAGGTATCACAAATGCTTAGCAATAATTATTTTTGTCCTACAGCAGTTGTCAAATTTTTCTGTAAAGGGCCAGATAAATATTTTGGGCTTTGCAGGCTATGTTTGGTGTCTGTTGCACATTATTGTTCTGGTTGTTTTAAACAACTTTTAAAAATGTAAAAAACTCTTTCTAGCTAGGAGCCCATACAAAAACACAGCCAAAGCCACATGTAGCCTTTGCCTACCCCATCCTCAAGTAAAAACGATTACTTGCAATATCTGTTATGACAATTTTTTGATATACAGTTTTAAACTGATCTTCTCCCAGGCAAAAATAGAAAAAAAAAAAAAAAAGGATGTGGAAAGTGACTTCAAACTTAAAAAAAGATAAGCAAAATCTGATATATTTGGCTATTGCAGTTTGATCTCTAGGTAGTATTTGTTCCTCTGTTTTATCAATAAAAGTTAGGTCAAGATCAGAACTTTCATTTTGCTTTCGAGGTTTGTTTTCTCAAATATATTAGATTAAAAAGATAATTATGTTAATGTGGTTTTCATTTTTCTTTTGAAACAGCATTACCATTTATCTTTAAAATGTTAAAAAGGCTCGGAGAATGGAATGTGAATCATAATCAAAGACAAACAGAACCGACCACTGCTCCTGCCCCACTGCCCCTCTGCCCCTCTGCCCCGTGCACTGGTGAGCCCTTCCGCAACCCTCCGCACCCACCTGACCCTTTGCCCAGCTCTCCAGAGTGCAACTTCATCCTCCTGTGTGTACCTCTGTCACCTCACTTATCCTGTGATGCCCTTCTTTGTTAACCTGTCCGACTCCCCTATTAGACTGAGAATCCGTTAAAGCCAAAAGTTATCTTCCTATGTTTATATGAGAGGGTACCCACAAAAACCCAGAATTATCTTTCGGAGGGCAGGTCCCCTGTAGCACAGGCTTCCCCACTAGGTGAGCGTTCTAGGAACCATCTGGATCAGTGCACCAGCTGGCGTTGTTGTGAGAGCCTGCGTTCAGCTTCAGTGAATTTTTTTTTACTCTTTCAACGCATTTGCCCATTTCATAATGGGTGATTTATGAACACACCTGTCCACGCCACGCTGCGTGTTCAGCAGTTTTTGACCAAAAACAGCAGGACTCCCAGGCCCCCACCCCCAATCACCCGATCTCACCCCGAGTGACTTTTTTTTTTTGTTTCCCTGGATGAGAAAAGTTCTCAAAGGGAAATGTGGAAGAGGCAAAACAGAAAACGGCAGAAACACTAAAAGGCATCAAAATCGATGAGGTCAGAGACTGTTTTGAGCAGTGGGGGAAAAAATCGTCTTGATAGGTGTATTGCATCAAATGGAGAGTATTTTAAAGGTGACTACTGTTTAAACATGTAAGAATATATGCACAATTTTTAAAAAATAAATTCTGTTTTTTGGGGGTCCCTCCTCGTAGTCCCAACACACAATGAAACACCATAGGGCTTCAATAACAAGGAAGGAACCCACGTGACCTACAAGGCAGTTTTGATAATCAGAAGACATAGAGGATGTAAAGTAGATAAAGTTAGAGTGTTCTCTTTCACAAAATAACCCCGACATTTCAGGAAGGCCCATGGACAAACTTACCTAGTTCATAGCAACTCAGAAACAAGGGCCCTTAGTTTTAGCTACAAGTTTACACCAAAAAGCTTATACAACAAATTTCCAGGTTAAAAAGTACACAAGAAATAAATAACACTGTAAGTACCTGAAGATAAATTATTATTTGAATTCCGCAGATACAAGCTTTGTTTCAGTTTATTTTATGTACCACTCTTTTCATTTAAAAACCTTACTCCCATTTTACAGATGACAAAATTGACTCACAGAAACAAAATGGCCAAAGTATGCGTAAGTAGTTAATGATGAAACTGCTCTTTATGCGGTTATTTACATTTGTATTTGGAAAAATATGTACATTAACTATATATTAAGCATTTTTAAAAATAAAAGTCTCTAAGTCATCTTACAGCACAATGTTTTTTTTTCTTAAAAAAAACCCAACTATTCACAGAAGTCTAGAATAAGATCTTTATTCTTTACATCCACAGGCATGGGTGGTTAAGTATGTTAGAAGGAAAATAATTCCACCTTCTGGTCTCTTCAATAAGTATTCCATATTTAATTAGTAGTGGCAAACACATTTAGTGCTTAAATGAAAAACTAATTAAAGTATCTGGGGAACCCATAAGGGATAATTCAAAATGCATTCACTTATTTTGAAAGTGGACTCTGAATTTTATTGTTTCAGATTAGAATTAAAATGACTAAAGACCAAGAAAGTGGGCTTACTGGATCATCCTAAGAATCTCCAAATTGCCAAAGATACACAAAAGTTTAAGTAAAAATAAATTAAGAAAAATTATAATAATTCACTAAAATAGTGGTACTGTTTTACCTTCCCAGACTGTAAGTATTAATAAAAGTATTCAAATTTTTGTTAGAAATCACAATTTTGCTACTTCGGACAGTAGCGGGAGAGGTCTGTGTGAAAGGACCACAGTGAAAAGTGGGGCCGCAAGGGGCCAGCTCTCTTCCCTGCCGTTTGACTGACAATGTCTGCCCCCTTTTTCCCTTTAAAAGCAAACAAAAAGAGCCAAAAAAATGGAGGGCCCACTGGTCACTGCCAAACAAGCTCTGCGCCCGGACTCCCTGCAGAGAGAGAGAAGCTCAAATCCTAGAGATGCTATCGTCCATCTCGGCTGGCCTCGTCCTTCTGGAGTTTGATACCATCCAGCTATCTCCTCTTTCCCAGCCCGGCCCCGCTCCAAGACCAACGATGGCACCCACGGCCTTGAAGCTGGGGCTGGAAGAAGGCGACTGCGCAGCCACGCCCACACCCGGGACAGCCTGAGTGGACGCCCTGGGACCGCACTGGGCGTCGCAGCTCCCTCCGCCCACCATGGGCTCCGGCCTCGGCTCACACACAGCCACCAGCATCAGCCCCGTGTGGGGGCCGCACCGCTTGCGGCCAAGAGAAATACAGAACGCCTGCCCTTTTCCTGATGCAATCGGCTGTTCCCAAACTCCGCAGTGCATCAAAACCATCTGGGAAGCTTCTTCTAAGCACAGGCGCCCAGTCCCGCCTGGACGCAGGGGGGGGGGCGGGGGCGGCGCTGCTGTAAGGGACCCCCGGGATCTCCCAGTCTCCAGACAATCACGCCACCCAAGGCTCAGAACACGGCACTAGCTTAATCCTAACTTTTAACTGTGTGTGTAGTGTCAGAAGAAACGGGAGAAGCTGCTAGGTTACTTTTCGTTTATGTGGATTAAATTTATACCGCAGTTTAAGAGGTCTGGTATTTGTGTATCTTTTGGGAGGCAGTGGTTATAATAATGAAAAAAGGCAAGGACTTCTGTCATCAATGGCAGTTACAAATGTACAAACCAAACCCTCCACCTTCCCTCCCACGCCTGGTCCTCCTCCAGGTTCCTTATCTCAGTGACTGGCACCACCAGCCAACCAGTTATGCAAACCCAACACCAGGAGTCGGCGGACACCGCCCTCAGCACCAGCACAGCCCACCCATCACTGAGCCCAGCAGGTTTACCTCCCAACGTGTCCGCATCTCTCCACCTGCACCACCACCCAGGGCCACACCACCGCCGCCCCTCACGGGGGCCTCTCCAATGGTCCACTGTCCCCACCCTTGCCGCCCTGCCTCCTGCGCACTCCCACACTGCAGCTGCAGTGACCTCACAAAAGGGGGATCTGGTCACGTTTCCTCCTTCTGTTACTTCCCCTGGAGTTAAGCCCCAAATATGTCCGGCTACGGCCCACGAGGAAGGCTCTGCATAGCTGGCCTCCATTCTCCTCCCTCTCCAGACTGGCCTCCATCGGGACCCCTGAACTCACCCTGCTCCCTCACCCACAGGGCCTCTGCACAGGCTGTCGCCAGCCTGGCCCCGTCCTCACCTCCTCCTCCACCTGGCAAAGGCGCCTTCATTCTCCAAGCCGCTCAGCCCAGTCCTCGCCTCCTGGGGGCCTCCCTCACCTCCCTGACCAGCACGGCCCGCAACCGCGCGGGCACACATCATGATACACTCAAGCCCCGGTGATTACCATTTGCCTCCCCCGCTTCCCCCCACCGAGGGTGAGCCCACCATGATGGGAGCTACTTCTGTCTCTGCTCATCTCGGCAGCCTCAACATCTAGCACAGTGACAGTCAGCATGCCCTGAACCAACGGGTGGACGTACAGACAGACTCATTGTGCCTTACAGTGTGACGATGACAAATGACTAATCCCAGCCAGCACTTCCCACCGCCACATGGGAAAGTCTTAGCTACCTAACTGGCCTTCTGCCCATGGTGAGGAAGGAGGGGTGTACAGAAAACAGATACCATGTGTTCTCCTCAACGGGTGGGAGGGATGGAAAACCTATCGGTATATTCAGTAAACTCTGACCCTGTTACAATATTTAGTGGAAAAGGCTGTGTATTCCCAGAGAGCCAAGGTGATCTCAGAAATTATTTTAAAATTTTGGCATGGGGCAGAATTTTGAACACAATTTCCAAGTTTCTCTCTGAAGGGAAAATCTACTTTTCTGTTAGAAACTTCCACACCAACACTTTAGGAATGAAAAGCCGGGGACCCCGCTGGGGCCGCTTCAAGGCAGTTCAGCTCTCAGCTCCTCAGAGAAGCGCTTTCAGAGCCTGGCCTCAGTGGCCCCCCCTTTCCACTCCTACGCAGGACGGCAGAGGTTTTCCTTTCTAATGCCCGCGCCGCCTTTCCATCACAATGAAGACAGCAAGTGGGGGGATGGGAGGAGGGGGAAGGAGCACCACAGGTCACCCTCGGCTGAATGTGGGCACAAAGGCTGCTTCCTGTGAGCCAGGAACCTGGAAACCAACCCCCAGCCGTTCCCCAGGGGAGAGGGGGTGCAGCGGAGCAAAGGGTGTGGGGGTTGCTGGCCCCACCAGTTGTCCTCCCTAGAGCTGACCAGCCACACAGGCCTAGTGCCTCCAGGCAGCCAAGGAGAAGCAAAGCCAGCCGGGGGGCCGCAGCGGTCCCTTCCCTGGAAGGCCCAGGCCGAGCAAATTCTACCCAGGAGCCTGAGCGAGACTCAGCTTAAGTGTCACTCTCAACCGAGTCCACCCTTTTCCCCAACCGGTGGGCCTCCTCTTCATTGTGCCACAGCCTGTTTCCCCGTGGATGGCCCTCGGGGGGCTCCGGCCCCTTCTCAGCGTCTCCATGTGTCTGGGCTCAGGTGTGCACCGCGCCCTCCCCGAGGACAGGCCTGGCCCACCACCTGTGCGGGCTCCCTGTTCCTGGCTGGGCGAGCCAACCCTCAATCTGTTAACAAGTAGGGACTGGAAAAGCAGTGTTGAGAGAAAGCAGCAAATAAATATCATTTCATTTATACTGTTTTATGAATAAGCCATCCGCTGACTCGGTTTAGACAAATCAATCAAAAATACTTTATCGAAAATTCAAAGGGTCAGGTAGAGACCCCAAATCCCAACGACCCAGATGTATCCATAACTACAGGGAAGTGTTTGCCCCTCAATCCTGTTGTTAAACATCAAATCACAGGAAGCCACCTAACAAAACTCTTAGTTTGGGCTTCAATAAGAATCAATGACCCTTTTTTGAAGGGCACATCTAGAAGGACCATATCCAAACGAATGCAGGTTCCTAAGCTCTTCTCAGCCATCTGTGGGGTGACCCTAATTCAGTGCAGGTGAAGAAAGGCTTCTGTCCGTGTGTGTGTTATGAGGCAAAATCTCCAAGAAACCACCCCCACACCACTGAAAAGTAGGCAGATAGGATTCCCAAGTGGTTCACCTAAAAGGTGACCTTCCAACATGGTTTTGATTTTAGAGAGAGGAAGGGAGAGAGGGAGAGAGGGAAAGAGGGGGAGAAACATCAATTTGCTGTTCTACTTATTTATGCATTCATTGCTTGATTCTTGCAAGTGCCCTGGTGCCCTGACGAGGGATCGAACCCACAACCTTAGCGTATTGGGGTGACGCTCTAATCAGCTGAGCGACCCAGCCAGGGCTCCAGCACTGTTTTGAAATTACAACTGTAGATATATAACATCAGTCTTGCAGCATGTGATTCTGGTTATCAGGACCCTAACATGCAGGGTGATGGCTACTATCATTCCTTACCAACTTAACAATTACCCTCCCTTTGTCAGAAAAATACTTCCTAAGTTTCTAATCCACCATAAAAGACCTTGAAAGCAAAACGAAGTTAACATGTACCTGCCATAAGAAAAAGCCTTGAGAAGGAAGAACATTCTGACACATGCTACAACGTGGATGGACCCCGAGGACGTCATGCTGAGTGAAATGAGCCAGATGCAAAAGGACAAATACTGTGATTCTACTGACTGAGGTCCCCAGAGTAGTCAAATTCACTGAGACAGGAAGTAGAGGGTGGTTGCCAGGGGCCCAGGGGAGAGGGGATGGAGGGTTGGTGTTTAATTGGTACTGTTTCCGTTTGGTAGGATGATATGTATATTTTACTATATAAAAACAGAAAAACAAAATTAGAGTTCATTATGAGAAATGAGGATGAAAGGTGTGACTGGGAACTGGTGTGCTGACTTTTCCTGATGGATATTGTAACAGCTGGACTGTGCACCTTTTCTGTCGTGGAAATTAAGAAAACCACACGTGCGGCTGGCAAGCTGCTGAGGGCTGCTCTGCGTGACGCGGGGCTACGCGGGGCTACGCGGGGCTGCGCGGGGCTGCACCCTGACCCAGGGCCCGCGTTTAGGTGCGTTTCACTGAAAGAGCCTGGATGTCTTATGCCCCTTGCAAGTTCGAAATGAAGAATTTTGTGTAGGGCCCGGCCTGGCGTGGCTCAGTGGACTGGGCTCTGGCCTGCAAACCGAAAGGTCGCCAGGTGGACGCCCAGACAAGGCACACGCCTGGGTTGCGGGCCAGGTTCCCAGTTGGGGGCATGTGAGAGGCAACAGAGGGATATCTCTCTTGTACATTGCTGTTTCTCTCCTCTTTCTCCCTCCTCTCCTCTATCTCTAAAAGTAAATAAATTTAAAAAAAAAAGAATTTTGTGTAGGAAAGGAATTTTTTGCACCACGAATGAACCATCTTCATGATCTAACTTAGGCAAAAACTATATTGGCTTCTGAATCTATTAGCATATTATTATAGTAACTTATTTAACCTAACAGTAAGAGAAAACTTAAAAAACTCCCTTTAGAAAATCTAACATTTAACAGTAGAAAAAGTTTGTAAGCACTGACTACAGAGCTTGTTTGTAAAACTAGAAACAAATTTCATTTGCATCTTTTACGGCAATTTTTAGTGAATCCGGACATTTTTTCCACCATGACTCAAAACAATTAAAAAACTGCAACTCCTCTGCCAGTATCCAGTCGCCAGTGCATCCGCGTTAAAGCAGGTGGAATACATAGAGCTTTCTAAGAAATGCCGGGCACAAAGAACCTGCCTTGTTCCCATGACTTAAAAGAAAGCCGAAACAACTTCCCGTCCGGCCCGCAACCTAGCCGAGATGGCGACACACTCAGATTCAGGGGACAGGTGCGGCTCGGCGGCACTTTAGTTAGCCGATGTTTATGGGATGTCGCAGGCCCGCTCCGCCAGAGCGAGGCCATGGGGGCGGCGCCTTATCGCACTCCGGGGCTGCCTTTCCTCCTCTGCGGCTCAGGTCCAGCACGGGCCCTCTTGGAGAGAGAGGGATCCTGCTGCACTAGCAAATTCCCGGGGTGACGGGGCACAGCCTCGCGAGCCGGGGGGCGGCCTGACCGCCAGCCACAACACCGTTCCCTCTGCCAGATGCCCTGGGAAGCGCCCGAGGAAGATTCCGGGCGCATTTGTCCCGGACACTTGCGGGGACTGGAGTTTGCGTGCGTCACCGGAAGCCACCTGGCTCTCCCAGCGACCTAGACAACTTTTCTTTTTAAGAACCATCTTGCATTAGAATACACTTTTTAAACGGGTAGAAGCAGTGTCATACGGGGGTTCTAGTCTGTACAAAAGCGCATAACTACTGGAGGGGGCTCGCAAAAGAAATAGCACCCTCATTGTGTTTTCTTCGAGTTCACAAAGCGACCACACCAACACGTACCAGCGGAGACAGTTCCCTGCTCCCGCCCTCTCCTCGGCTCAAAAAGAACCGTGTTCTACACAGGGCTGTCCCAACACCTCCCCCAGGTAACTCCGCTCGGAAATACAGCCCGAAGGTGCGACCCAGCTCAGAGACTGGGTTACTTACTGGTTTCGGCATTTTCGGTTCCCGGTGGGTTTTCCTCGATCCTCAGGAAACACTAGTCGCCAGCGGCAGGTGAGACGGCTCGGCTCTCGGGACCTGCGGGCAGGCGAACGCGTTGGAACGCAGAGGCGGGAGTCCCCCTTCTCCCGCCCAGCGCGCTGCTGCTTAAGAACCCGCCGGCCCGGCGGCGCGCTCGGGAGGAGTCACCGCCCAATCTGCCGTGACGACGGGCCGGGCGGGCGCGCGCCGAGGGGAGCCGGGCCGGGACCCGGGCGGCGGCCTCGGCGGGGAGGGGGCGCGAGCCTGGCGCGGTGGGGGCGCGGGACCGGTGGAGAGGGTCTGGGACCCGGACCGGGGGGCCCGGGCGCCGGGCGCGGGCGGGGCGGCACGGGGACGCGGAGGCCGCCGGGCCGGGGTCCAGCGGGTACTTTTCGGGGCTTCCAGGAAGCCAGCGGGGAGCCCGGCAGAAACAAGTTTCACTTTGTGAAGCAACCGTTTGCCCCACGGCTGAAACCACAACCGTCAAGCCTTTGAGAAACACTTTTTAAAAACTGTCCCCGCCCGGCCCGGCGAGGCGGGAGGGACGCGGGGCAGGGGCAGTCCACGCAGCGCGGGCTCTGCCGGCACTTCGGGAGGGGGGATCTCAGGGGGCAGAGGGAAGAAGGTCGCGAGCGGGGCAGCCGGCGCGACCACACCGGCAGGTTCAACCTCACCTGCCGTTTATTTGGGCCAAACCAAAGAACCGTACAACGAGGGCCGGGCGGAGACCTTACGGGCCGCACACCCCAGGACCCCGGGACCCCAAGGCCGCCTCCCCTCGGGGATAAACTAGCTCAAGGCTCGAGCGCGGTCCGCCCCTCCGCCAGGCCGGTCCCGCCACATCTGTCGTCGAGCCCCGGTCACTGTCCCCTCCGCGGAGCGCGCGCCGCGAATCCCCCGGCCCGGCCCCTCCACCCGCCAACAACCGCCGCTCGCTCGGCTCACCCGCGGAGCCTGCAAAGGTCTGCTGCGCTCCCCAGCTGTCGGTGCGTCGGCGCTGGGTGCCTGCCGCCCGCGCAGCCTAGTGTCCCCGGAGGGGCGGGGTCCCGGGGCCGCGCCCCTAACCGCCCCGCCCGCCCGACCTGCGAGGTGCGCCCGCGCGCAAGATGGCCGCGGCCACTGCCCGCGCCCCCGGCGCCCTCCGCCTCCCACCCGCCCCGCCCTATCCCCGCCTGGCGCCCCCGAGGCCGCGGAGACCGGGGCGGAGGCGCATTCCACCTCCCACCCTCCCCGCAGCCTCTCTTCAACGTAAAAAGACCTTTTCCTCGTCGCAGCCTGTCCCTTTGCCCTTGGAGAACTCTGCCGAATTTGATTGCAGGTGTAAAGTGTGAGACTGCCTGTCCCACCGCGGACTGAGGGAAATCAAGAAAATGTAAATAAACCTGGAGGACCGGTGGCCACAGTGGAAGTGCCGGGCCGTTCCGGGGTGGGGCTGTCTCCGTGGTCAGGTCATTTTGTCCTTGCGCCGGGACCGAGGCCGGGTTCTTGAGAGCCCGGAGCCTGAGGTGGACTTTATCTGGCCGCCGTGTCCCAGTGCACGTGGCCGGCCAGCCTTGTCGGAGTCGGCCCAGAAGGACACAGCGTGAGGACGCTCTATCGCCACACGCTCTCGTTTAAGGACACGTGGTGGTCTCATTAGACTTGACTAGCACAAAGCTGTAACAAAAATCTCCAGAGGGAGAAATTCAAGGAATTATTTTCAGCCCTTTTGCAAGTAGTTCTCAGGAATTTTAAAAAACACATGCACTTTGGTGGCCCGTAGGATTTGTTCCGCTGTGATTTCAGAGAGCTGGGCTGGAGCTGTGCTTCTCCAGGCGTGCTGCCCAGACTAGGAACATCACACATCCCGTGGAAATTTGCAGAAAGTGGCATTTCCAGGTATTCCCCCAAAACCTAGGGATCGGAAACTCGGGCTGGGGGACCCAGCAGTCTATGACTTCAAACCCTTCAGGTGCTGGTGATGTAGACTAGGGATTGAGACCAGAGCATCTCCTGAATTCCTTTCCTGGGCTCACCACTAACTCCCTATGGCGTAATTATGGCACCGATTTCATGGGGTTGTTAATGACAATTCATGGAGGTGATACGACGTGTAAGATGCCCAGAAAAGTGCCTGGCACATAGAAGCACTCAAATCTATCTCTATACAAAGTAACCAATGACTTTGCGCCAAGCACCAAACTCTCCCAGTTTGTGGACTGCAAACACTAGTAGCACCTCCCTACATCGGTTTGTAGGGATTCAGTGAAATCAGGCGTGCGAAGTGCCCAGCACGGTGCGGGCCTCCTGGGAATGCCTAACTTGCGCCCGGAGCAGACTACTTGGTAGCAGGCGCCTGTGACCCTCTTCCACTGCAGCTGCAGGGCATTTCAGGGTTCCAGGTGAACATGGAGGCCTTTCCTGATATTTTGTCCTCTATTTGGGCAAGCCTGTTCCCTCTGAAAGACTGACTTGCTTTTTCATGAAAGTGAAGATGTAAAGGTAACCGCTATGGGAAGGAAACTGTGAAATATATCTAAGCAACCTGTAGTAATAATGGTTCGGATGGGACTTGTCGCTTCACGACACACCTTCATCTCTCGTCACTGCCTGGAGCCTCGTTAGCAATTTTTGGTCCAACTCTGAAGACAGTATGTGCCTCCAATCTTTTATCTCAGTACTCTGTATACTGTCTTCTAAACTAGATATTTGGAATAGCAGTGGCCTACAACCTTTATTTCTGAACTTTACCCTTCAGGGAAATGCTGAAAAATGAAAAGATCACAGGTTTCAGAAGCAAAGAGATGTGTCTGAATTCTAGTCCCAGCACTTGCAAGCTGGTCACTTTGGGCAAGTCTGTTAACCTGACTAAGCTCCCGCCTCTTCATCCAGAGAATAGAGATGATCTTGTTCTTGTGTCACTGAACCATAGAGTGGGAACATTTAACCTACTCAAATTCGACTTATAGGTATACTTTTCTTGCATAAGTTAAAATAGTAAGAGTCCTGTTTTGTATATGCATTTCCCGCTTATCATATATTACGTAAGCATTACACATTATATTTACATGCTACTCTACAGCCCTTTCCCAAGAAAAAACACACTGTATCTTATGAGTGGTTTCAGGTGATTTTCCAATGGTAATTTATTGTTACCTAACTATAGAACTTAATACCCCACTTCTGCTTCCCACCCCCAACCCCCAACACACACGGAAGATAACTCCCAGGAATTGGTAAGAATTGTTTAGGACAGTGGTACTGAAGCTTTGCATAAAAGGTGTGCATAAAAATCACTTATGACCCCCCTTAGGAATTGGGGGCCAATAAGTCTCAGGTAGCCCTGGCTGGTGTGGCTCAGTGGATTGAGCACCAGCCTGCAAACTGAAAGGTCGCTGATTTGATTCCCAGTCAGGGCACATGCCTGGGTTGCAGGCCAGGTCTCCAATTGGGAGAGTGCAAGAGGCAACCTTGATATTTCTCTCTCATGTCGTTGTTTCTCTCCCTCTCTTCCTCCCTCCCTTCCCTTCTCTCTAAAAATAAATAAATAAAATATTTTTAAAAATTAAGTCTCAGGTAAATCCTGAATCTATGTCTTTAACAAGGCCACATCAAATTTGAGAACCCCTGATGTAGGTTGTGGCGGGACACAACATATATTACTTTTTTGGCCTCTCCATTCACTCTCCCTTTGTGAAGTTATTCCCTTGTCTTTGTAGGTCACGGTTTTGTTCACGTTTAACAATCAGTGCCAAGGAAGGAAGTGAGGAAGCCTAGAGCTGGGAGTCTTGGATACCCTTCCCGATCTCCTTTAGACTGTTGACCTTGAATGGCTGGTTCCCTGATGCAGGTGCGAGTTCTTCAGCTAGAGGAGGGAAATCACGTAGACACGTGAGCCTGGAGGTGGAGTGCTGGGAGTTCTTCAGGCAGGTGACACTACAGTGAGGTAGGGCAGCCCTCAAGGTACCTTTAGACACAGCGGCCAGGACAGGACCGTCACACGGAACATCCACCTCTCCTGACTGCAGGCCTCTTATCAGATCGCCTAGGAGCCTGTCTCCACACTGGTGCCAGGTTAACCTCAACCCAGAAAGAAAAGTTCACAAATAGTATGACAATCTCTAGACTCAGTCACTTCAAGAGAACAGTCAATAGGCACCAGAGAGCTATATAAAGTACCCTTGGCAAAATAAGGATATAGGGTATTTTTCAGGGCTCTGCAGCCTTGGGTGAAAATTCGGGACACTGAATTTCAGGGAGAATGAGGGCATTAGGGGTGCTATCCGAAGACCTCCGCTGCAGTAGTAACGTTTTATTAAAATAGCCGAGTGGGGGTCCACAGTGCCCTTGGTGGCACCCTTTGTACCTTTTGTGGTCTGAAGTATTGTACAATAAATATTTCCAATGTAATATCAGGTAAGCTTTTCATTGGCAAAGATCACCGTTAAAGGGAACTAAGCATTTCGTGTAATTTTTTAAAAAGATTTTATGTATTTATTTTTAGAGAGAGGGGAAGGGAGGGAGAATGAGAGGGAGAGAAACATTGATTGGTTACCTCTTGCACGCCCTCAACTGGGGACCTGGCCCACAACCCAGGCATGTGCCCTGACTAGGAATCAAACCAGCAACCTTTCGGTTTGCAGGCCAGAGCTCAGTGCACTGAGCCACACCAACCAGGTCTTCATGTAATCTCATAAAACTCCATGAACTCAATATACAAATTCCTGGCACAATTTAACATTCCCTCTGACCTTGGCGGGGTAACAGGGTCCTTGCGTGTGGGTGAGAGGGCACGAGGATGAATAAGGGCTCATGTAGCCCGGCAGGCGGCCCCTCTGCCCTGTGTCCAGAATTAACTTTAAAGGTCTTCACAGGACAGTAAGTTAGAAGGGGCCTCTAGGCACTATTTTGTTGGCACACCTTATGTAATTTGGGTCTTCTAAGAAAAATTCTGGCCACTAGTTGTTCTATTTTCATCATTTCCTTGGTTTTTAAATAATTTGCATAAAAAGCCATAGTAGTTTTTATGTAAAGGGATACTGATGACTGAGAGACTTGTTTGACTAATAAATTCCCAAATAACACAGCTTCTTTTATTATGTTTTGTCTTATTCATGATCATTCTGTGGGTTTTTGTTTCAGTTTAAAAGCACATACTATGGGGAAGTAGTGGACGGGACCTTACAGACCATGTATATTTTCAATACCCTCCATTTAGAGAGAAAACAGCCCCACAGAGGTTAAATGAATTGCCCACCCCCCTGCACCCAAACGTCTCTCGCCAAGATCACCGGTGACATCCACCTTGCTAAGCCCAGAGGCCAAACTTCTCTGCCTCATTTACCGTTTTCCTAGGCCCCCTTGGACTCGTGGAGCGCTCCCAGGGGAGATGGTGCTCTAGGGTTTCCGTTTTCTTCCCTTCCCCCTCTCTGGGTCCCTCCCTCAAGGCTGGCTCTCCAGTAAGGTCCCCACTGCAGGACGCTCATCTATGTGCACCCTCTTCTGAGCTCATCTGGTCTGATCCCACCGGTTAAATCACATGCCCAGCCTGGACCTCTCTCTCCAGCAGATGGTGGACTTGGTGGCTCCTGTATTCTTGATTTTTCTAAAACTGCTACCCTCCCCACCTCTCAGTTAACAAACACCACCATTGGCCTGTTGCTTGACCCCACACCTAGAAGTCAGCCTGAATCCCTCTCTTTCCCTTGACCTCATACACCCACTCCAAAAACCTAACAGCCCGTGTAGGAATATAGTGGATTGTGTCTCCCCCACCCCTGCCGTGGGCTTTAGAGCAAGATTCGAACCTCTTCCTTGGCCCTGCGTAACCCGGCTCCTGCCTGCTCCTCCAGCTGCACCCGCCTCCTGACCCCCCTCTGCTTACTGCCTCGGCTCCACTGGCCTGAGTTTTTGTTCCAGGCCTCGGGGATCTCATTCTCTATGTTCCCTGTGCCTGGAATGCACTTCCCCATCTCCGCCAGCCCGGCTTTTCTGCTCTTCCAGGTCTTTGCCTAAATGCCACCTTCTCTGAGAGCACTTCTGAGCTCACCATGGGATGTGCCACCGCCCTGCCACTTCGGGGGGCCTGCTGTGGGGAGAGCACTCAGCACTCTCTGCTATGGTCTCACTTGTTGGCATCTTTATTTTCTGCGCACCCCCCTCCCATAGGCACTGCAGCGCCTGTCTGTCTTGTCCACTGCTATGTCCTCAGCAGCCGAAGGGCCTGGTGCCTGGTCAGTGTCCAGTAAGAAGGTGTCGAATGAATGAAAGTGTGAGCAGTGCTAGTTAGCACCAAGCCAGCTACTCAGGTTAGCTTTCTTTCCAGCACACTGGCCTGCTGTCTGCTGAAAGGCTAACCAGGGAAACTCTACTTACCTATATCCCAGTCGTGCACGCCACCATCAAAAACCAGAGATGGTAAAAAATATGTTTAAAAAATAAAAGGAACTCATCTATTTAGAAATCTTTCTTGGTTTCTCTTAAAGTTTATTAATTCCGGTATTAGGTGGGGTTCCAACAGGTCTTTGTAACTCTTTTCAGGTGCAGCAGGTTAGGAGGGAGGTTGCGAGGTACAAGCCCACGCCCAGACAGCAGTAACGGCGCTTGACAGCAAAGAGCGGCACGAAGCTCCAAGCCCAGGTGACTGGGGGTGCGTGGCCCGGGGAAGCCCAGTCCGCATGCCTCAGGAGCCCGGGATGAAGGTGGCCCAGGGCAGTGACACATTCACATGATAGTTTTCTCAGAAAATGAGGGAGTTACGCCTGCTCTATACTATCAGAGAACATGTTATTTTGTAAATAACATGTTAAAAAGTATAAATAACATTTTAAAAATTATAAAATATTTTAAATCTTCAGGAAATAATTCAAAAGACAACTATATGTCCACTATCCAGATTTAACAAAGAGTGATATTTTACCACATTATCTTTAGATTTTTTTTTTAATACGAAAAAAAAAAAAGAAAAAAAGAAAGCACTCCAGCCTGCCTTACCCTCCCAGGGGGAGCCCTTCTTTTAAAGTCCTCCAGTTGCTGTGTCTTCTCTAAGCAGGTTTAATGTTTCATATGAAAAAAATCCACTTATGTGAAACAAACTATCTCACAAATACATTAGATTTATTAATTAGTGGTTTGGTTGCAAAATGTAAACAAGAAACACTTTAAAATCATCTTTCTTCTCTTTTGGGGGCTTGTAAAAGCTAACATGATAAAGCAGCTGAATGTGCTAGGAACGCCCAGCGTGGCCCGGACAGCTTCAGCCTCCGTTAGGACTGCCGTCTATCCGAACTGAGCCCCTTGAAGGCAAGGCCGGTGGCTGCCGCCTCAGTGTCTCGAGAGCCCAGAACCCCGCCTTTGCACAGTGGGAACTCAGTTGGTTTTTATCGACCTGAACGAACAGGTAGCCCTGTACCTTTTCTATAGTGACAGTCTCTTACTAAGTATTAGTCATCTGGAGCTTAGAGATTTGACATGTAAACCAGAGAACTGGCAATTAAAAAAAAAGTTTATAACGCATTTGATAACAGAGCAAACAGATTTCCGTAACTGGTGATAAATGTTACCTGACCCACTTGGAGCTTCTCGAATGGTGAAGGGAGCCATCTGGAATGAAATCATCTTCGTAGTGTCTTAAGCAATGCTGTCGGCTGAGACATGGACCATACACTTCATTGGACAAATATATGTTGAGCTCTTACCCCTTGTTAGGCAATGAGCTACAGGGTGAGCAAGACAGATGAAACCCCTGAAATTTACACTTAATTAAAAGTTGGCCTTTGGCTGTTTGGGGTCTACCAGATTCCCCATGAATTTCCATAAAATCAGCATGTCACTGGGCCAGCCTGAAATTCAAAGCCACCTCCTCAGACTAGGTCCTCAAGTGATCCCCGACAATTTTATTCAGGAATGCGTAGATGGCTGTAACGGCTGGAGCTGGCCCCAACTTCACCACTAGCCAGGAACGTGGGCGCGTCACCTCAGACTACGCCAGCGGCAGCAGGCAGGTGGAGGACGGAAGCTGCCGGACTGAAGGAGGGCGGTCACAGGAGAGGAAGGGTGGTCCGGCCCTTCTGCCGACGGCTGTTGCCATGCTGGAATGTGGGTCCTGTCCTACCACATGCATAACTTTCAAGACAAGTTTGACATCCCAATTTTAACAGGAAATCCCCCAATTCTTAAATGTTGGCAATGATTTAACTTTTTTTTTTTCCCAAAACACTGCAAGCTAGACACAACAAGGCACACTGGCTGCCTCATGCCCCACAGACCCGCTCTGTCCTCTGTCCGATGCGTGGGTTCAACCCAGTACCGTCTGACACCCGCTTCGCTGCAAAGTGCTGTCATAGTGGGCATGCTCTCACCCTGAAGGTGCCTTTGCTGGTGGGGACTGCTCTGCATATGTCTGCATGTGGTAGAAAACACACAGGCTGGCCCCGGGCCACAAAGTTTTCGATTCTGCACATACGTGAAGTCAGTTCTTGGGGTTGTGCT
The DNA here is from genome assembly GCA_004026545.1 of Mormoops blainvillei. NCBI lineage: Eukaryota > Metazoa > Chordata > Mammalia > Chiroptera > Mormoopidae > Mormoops > Mormoops blainvillei. The sequence goes on along the minus strand of PVJD01002193.1, from coordinate 139,296 downwards.
TTCTATTTTGAGAGCTGTCACTCTTATACTTAAGGGCTGTTCAAAGGAAGGGTCCCCTCATTTGTGGTGGACACTGTGAGCTGAATGATCGGCCACAGCTGGCCCTTCCTGGCAGCCCTCTCCCTGCCAAGGCCCTGGCCCCGCCCCGCACTCTGCCCTCTCTACATTCACTCAACAAGGAAGAGTGGCTTCCAACTTTCTACACGACTCCATGCCAGCCCAGCGCGTCTGCGTCTAGACTAGTGACGTCCCACGGCTTCATCGCTGGCCTCTGGCTGCTCGTCACTGCTCCTGCAAAACCCTCTCTGAGAGGCCACAGAGGGGACCCTGGACGCCGCATCGGTGCTGGACACAGAGTCACTGAGCTTCCAGGCGGCTTTCTCCTTCTAAGGACACCTGGCCATCTTAGGACAAGGGGCATTAGATGTGCGTTTCCTAAGACTTGCTCTCCCTTTGGAATTACTTTTATGAAAGAAAAAGCAAAACTCTCCATCTACAATCCAAAAGCTGTTTTAGGTCTCAGAGCGGGGTTTCTCACCCTCTGTCTCCGGGGTGTTACAGTGTGTGCTAGCTGCCCGATGCGGGTGAAACAGAGAGACACGGACAAATGGTTTTGTGAATTTCCAGAAGCTCAGAATTCTAGTGTCCTCTGTTCTCTTCCCTTTATCCCGACACCTGGCGCTAGCCTTCTAGAAGGCACCACTGAGAATATCCCATAACTGAGGAAGACCCGGCTTCCACGTGGAAGACTGGCTGTTTCCCAGCCTCGGAGGGTGGAAGGGACACGTCACTCCTCACTGTCCCCTCGGGGGAGAGGGTCTCGTGTGATCTACATGGTGCCTTTGGAAGGATAACCTGGTCACAGGCAGCCCAGCCCTTTCTCTTGTTTTCTCTTGGGAGCCAGCCTGGCTACACGGCCCGGCACTGGCCCTTTGAGCCACACACGTCATAGGGCCTGGCCCGCTACGAAGGCCCGGGAAGGCAGGCTACCTCCTGCGAGGCAGCACGTGTGTCCGACGCTGCAGTTCTGCTGCAGGAGGTCCACCTGTGCACAGGTGCAGGCCACACCGGCTTCCTCGGTGGCACGGCTCTCAGCACTGGGACGGAGTTGAGGAACATTACTTATTAGGTGCCTTCGAACTGCCACAGGTGCGTCTAGTCTCCCCCTCCCAGGCTACTCCAGGCCAACTGACAAGAATGGCCGTCCCCAAGTGTCATTTCAACGTCACGAACGTCCTGCTCACATTCTCTAACTGTGAACGGAAACAAACGAAGGCTTCTTTTTATCCGAGACTTTGAGGTGCTCCCAGCCAGCCAGGCTTCTTGCCTCCACGGTTTTGATCACTGCAGAGACTGAGCACCTGCTCGCTGTTCTGCCCAAGCGCACCCCTCACTCCCGGGCCCCTTGGAACATCTCCGAACTGTCCCTCAGGGCCTCGCTCACCTTCTCCGTCAGGAACCTCCCGTCTTCAGCAACTATGTCGTGTCCCTCTTTTCAAATACTACTCAGGAAACAACTTCCCCTAAATAATGAGCTGGACTCCATTCTCTCAAGTGAGGTACCAACCAACTCTCAAAACCTTTACGACTAGACTTACTTGGTCCAGGTATTTATGTTTATGATTCGTGACATCAAAGAGAATTTTTCATTAGTAAAAGTGTTTTAATGGGAGGCAGGGCCTTGGTTACATCCTTCCTCCCTGGTCCGTTCAGTGTCTGACCCAGGGCAGGGCTCGGTCAGCACCGTTGCCCCATCAGCGTGCCCGCTGGAACCTGGCACTTTCCGCACCGCTCCCCATGCCACCAGGAGTCCTTGGCAAATGATAACAGCCAAGGTGCAGCAAAGGGTGACTCACTGAGCGTTCATCCCCAGAGAACTTTCAGGAAAGTTCTCCCTGTTAAAATGAATCCAGCTCTTTTTATTGTAATTACCCCTTTTTCCTTCCATTTCCTGTTTCCTCATCATCCTGTGTTGAATGAGCATGTCTTTGCTTACATGCTCCTTTCTGCAAAATGTATATGGCTTTGCATACACATACTTTTAATTTGTGTGAGTGAGATAAGCTTGCGTGCCTCCTTCCGATTCCCCCCCACCGAGCATCGCTCCCTCATCCGCCCCCGCTGCTGCGGGTTCCCTGATGCCTCCTCCTCGCACCTGCGCAGTCCCCTCCTTGTCTGCGTCCACCACATCCCGCCTATCCTCCCTCCTGTGTTGGACATTCAAGACACCTCCACAGAGGCCACAAGTATTGCATACCTGTCCCCATGGACCTGAGAATTTCACTGGGACAAATAACCATGATGGAAAGTGTTGGGTCCTCGGGAGGTTGCCATGTAACATCATCCAAGCAAGGACAATTCAGAGAATGAAAGGGGACGCTACTAATAAGGGCACTGGGACAAGAGGCATAAACCATGACTGTCCCAGGCCAACCGAGGTATATGGTCGGCCTTGTTGGAAAGTTCTGATAGGCAGAGATTGACTAAAGTGTAGCAGCATGGGGGTCGCCATCTCCACATCCCACCACACTTACTAGGCGCTGGGATGATGACTACAAAATACCACACCATTGCTGTCATCTGCTTTTCTCCCATCACTGACATGGCTGAGTGACTCTGCTCTGCTTGCTGGCCTTTCAGATGTCCTTATTTGGACATTATTCCTTTACTTTGTCTATTTTTGTTGGGGTTTTATTGTTGTTTGCAAGGGTTTCCTCTGTTTCCTAGCTATTAATCCCGTCAGTTTTAGACATCGCAAATATGTTCCCTGGCAGCTAAATTAATTTTGTCCATGCTGTTGGATTTGATCTTTCTACTCAAAGTTATTTGTTTTTTTGCCTTATAGTTTTGTGTTCTGAACATTCAAATTTTAGAAGTATTTTCTTTCTCCTACTTTGGAAAAACATCCTCCTTCCTTTTCTTCCATTGACTTTTTAGTTTTACTTTCCACATGTGGCTCTTAACCCCCCTTGGAGAGCGGCCCGCTTTAGGAGGGATGCAGGAGGGAAGCGGTTTTCTGTTTCTCTGGACAGAGAGGCCATTTCCGCACTCACTCTGTGGTCCGCCCTTTCCCACGGACAGATTTGCAGTATCCCCTTCATCATGTGTAATGTCCCCTTGTGGATTTGCGTCTGTGGGCCAGTTCTCCACCCTGTCCCCAGGCCTGCGCCTTCCCGCATCTTGCCTCAGTATGGCTTTGTCGTGAGCATATCTTAATATCCAGGAGGCCACTTTCCCCTCGTTATTCCTGTTTTCAACACGGGTCTTCATGAAATCTCATTGTAAACAATGACTTTCATAAAGATCTCTGCTGGGATCTGCCCACTGAGCTGTTCCACTTGGATATTCTATCTTAACTCTTGCCTCTTACCATCACGCTCATTGTTTGATTATTAAACGTGAAGGGTCCTTTACAAAGTTAAAATTTTCATTATAGAATTCACAATGGTATTTCATTTCTAGGCAGTTATAATTACGGTGAACATTTTTAGCATGAGCCTATGAAAAGAGAACGCATCGCGCCGTGTCACCTGAGAAGGGCCCCTCTGCTGCTAAGGGACGCAGGTGTGCACGGCCAGGACGGTGCCGGGCCCACACAGAGTGGAGGTAACTTGGAGAGCAGCCTCACCCTCTCCGTACCCAGTGACGCGGGAATCGTCCAAGAATCCTCGCTCCCCGGCCAAGGCCTCCGCCCGGCAGGCCGCGGGTCAGATCACCCCGAAGGCCATCCGCCCACGCTCGCTCTCAGACTGCATGCAAGTCTGCATCACGCTCAGATCCGTCCTCCTTCCTGTCCACGCCCTCGGGTCTAATCCCCGACACCTGCACACGGGCCCATCTCTGCTACCCCAGCCTGTTTCCAGCCTCCACAGCCCCCTTCTCCCCGGCTAGAGCCACTCCGGCTACCCTAGACCTCCGCGGCCCCAGAGCCAGCGTGGGCACGACGCCGTGGGCTCTGGTACCACGACAGGTCAGGGCAGCCCAGCTGGCTCCGGGCTTCCACCTCGTGTTGGCGTGTTGCACCCCGATCTGGTCGTGGCTGTAATTGTGCCCTTTGTTTTCACAGCCACCTGTACTGAGGGAGCGCCGGCCCCGCGCTAGGGACCGCCCAGGGCCCGGGGACTGTAGCCCCGGTTTATTTCCTGAGCCTGCATGGAGGGCCCAGGCGATGCCTTCTTCTTTGGATTCCTCCCCCAAGGGGTGAAGGTGAAGGCACGACCACCCATTGGCCATTTCCTGGATGCAGATCACCGCAGACTAAAAATGGCCCGTCCCACATTGACCCGTCCCTCGGACCCTGACAGGGGCTGTCAGTATCTCCATGCCAGAGGGGAGGACGCCGAGGCTCAGGGGTGAAGTCATTTACCCGAAGCACAAGGCCAGGCCGTTGAATGGTAAAGCCCTCGCCTTCTCCTCTACACCACAGAGCCGGTGATCCTCAGTCCCCACCTCGCTCCCCTGTCCTGCTGCCATCCGTTTCTGAAACGGGACGAGGCCATGCCGATGTGCGCGGTACCCCTGTCCTGGATGACCACAACAATCTGCACATTGCTGCCCCTTTATCCAATCGTCCGACCAACGGGTCCTCGTTAAGCACCTGTTCCTGGCAGACACCGCTTCTCCATGACCAATTCTGCCACTTGGCATCGACGCCGCAGCAGCTGGAGCTCCAGCTCGGACCGTGGCACACTCCTGCTGGAGCGGCCGGGAGGAGCCGGGGCCTGCCAGCAGGCCATCTGCACAGCCGGAGAAGCCGGGCCGGCAGGGCGGAGGGCGCGGCCCGGGGGCTGGCGTGGCGCGGGCTCGGCAGAGAGGACCCTGGGTGGCAGGGCGCAGGACCAGGGAAGGCCCAGGCCCGACTCCGGGTTGGAGGAAGGACTTGAGATCCTGTGAGGGGCCTGGCAAACTGGTGTAGGGCCCCGTCTCGGAAGAGCCCCCTGCTAGACCCAGCAGCACACAACACTGGGAGCAGGGCCGTGACAGCATAAAAAGCGGCAGCAAAGAGGTGGAGAGTGAGTAGCTTGGTGTCCTGTCCAGCAGAGCAATGCCTGCTTCAGGGAAAGATGGCTCCTAGGCCTGGACACAGCCTGACTATGGCCCCCATGGGCTCCCCGCCCCCGAGGTCTCCCCCCGGGCTCTTCCCCCTTCCTGTGCCCCTCTCCCAGGCCCATGCGGACCCTCCGGCCCCTGGGCCTGGGCCTGCCTGCTGCCCAGGTGGGCTGCGGCCCTCTGCCCCCAGCCCTGCCTCCTCACTCCCGCAGCCAACTTGTCCTGCAGGACTAAGGGCAAAGGCTGCAAGCTTTTCTTTTTCCTTTCCCAGGTTTTCCCAGCCTGCTTCCTACAGAACAAACTCCTGTGATACTTCCTCTATACCTCTGTTAAAAGACTCTTCGTTCTGCCTGGCATATTGGTTTCCAGGGCCGCGGTCACAAAGCCTCGTAACCGTGGTGGCTAAAAGCAGCAGAAATGTGTTCTCTCCCAGTCCCGGGCGCCAGAAGGCTGAAACCAAGGCTTCAGCCAGGCCGCACTTCCTCGGAAACCGGTCCCTGCGCCTTCCAGCTTCTGGTAGCCCAGGTGCTCCTGGGCTTGTGGCCGCATCCCTTCCGTCTGGGCCTCATAGTCACGCGGCCACTTCTCTGTCTCTTTGCTTCTTATAAAAACACCAGTCACATTGCATTAAGGGTTGACCTTGCTTCAGCCTGACCTCGCTACCGAATCACATCTGCAATAACCTCATTTCCAAGTAAGGCCGCCGTCTGAGGCTCTGGGGACCTGAACTTCAACCTGTCTTTTCGGGGAGACCCAATTCAACCCCTCACGCCAGGCGTGAGAGTTGTCTGGATGCAGGTCCCTTGCCTACAGCTGGGTGGTTTCGCAGTGAAACAGACCTGGGTTTGTCACTCGCCCTCTTGTGTAAGCCTGAGCGAGACCCTTCAGCCACCTGCCTTCCCTCGTCTGTAAAATAACCACAACCCCTAGACTTATTGTGGCATTTATCAGAGGCACTTCATGCACAAAGAGAGTACCCAGGAAATTGTAATTATGATTATTAATATTGTGTGTTGAACAGAGTAGCTACTTGATAAACAAACATGGTCACCACTTCCTCTAATAAATGTTTACTAATTGGCAGGACTCGGAACACCTGAAGTGATGAGCTTCCTGGAGGGAGGAAGCAGCCAACAAGCCCTGGAGACTCCATCCGTCCCCTGGCACCATGGGCACTGCCCATCCCTGCTCAGGTAGCAGGGAGATTCCAACCCCCCCAGGCCCCCTGCAGCGTGGAATCCTGGCTGGCTCTGTGGGAATGTGGAGGTGGTGCACGGGGACTCTACATCCTGTCCTTTGTTCTCCAGGCTCAGTGCGTGCATACGCACTGGCCGAAGGAGACGAGCATCTTTGTGATGGAATAGATTCAGGCTGGACTGAAAGACCACAACCAGAGCATGACTTCCAGTTCTGGGGGCCCTCCCGATTTCTGGGAAGCCCAGGTTCTCCTCCAGAAAGAGGGTGGGGAAGGGGCACGGTGAAGGAGGTGGAACCAGACCTGAGTCCAGAAGGGACCTCTCTCTGGGAGGAGCTGGGCTGACCTCAGTGACCGAAGTTTTCTCTTCTATCCAGTGGAGCTGATAAAATCTGCCTTATCCTCTAAGAGCACGATTCAAATGCCAGTTGTTAATATTTATGTCCTGCTGTTGCTCATCCTTGAAGATGCATTTCCAAAGCACATGAAAACTTGCAAAGCACTGTCGTAGCTTTGCTTTGTTGTGATTTTCATTTTTACAAGTGAAAAATTACTCTTAGAAACGAGAGGATGTCTAAGGCCCAGTGTCCGTCTGCCACAGGACCGAACTGGGCATCACTTATCCTCTCTGCATTTCACTCACAACCAAATGTGTATGTTTCTGTTTCCTTAGGAACAAACTCTGGCCAGTGTACAGTCTCCTTAGACTTTAAACAGGGCAAACACTTCCACAGTAGACACTTACCACCAATGCCTTGAAGTCTACAGGGCAATTGCTTCGAAGAGGTACACCAAAGTGTATGCAGATTTTTAGGAAAGAAGATCACGAAGGAATTTCATCCAGGATCCACACGGTCACGAGTCAGACGCCACTGCATCAGGCAGCAAATGTGGTGACCAACACTGAGACATACTGCAAAACACGAGATCTTTGACGGTCACATTTAAATCTTCCAGTAGAGCCAAGGAGGGCGAGGAGAAGACGCGCACAGATGGCCAGACCACAACACACGCCGAGGGACTGCAGCACAAGCGTGATGGAGTCAAAGAATAAAGAGCTCGCATCCATTTGGGGCAACATGAAGAGCACTGACATCCTTTTTCTAATGGAAGAGATCAGGGCCAGATAAAGAGAAAGGAAAGAACTCTAGTAAGCAGGTGACCGGGTCAGGAAAGCAGGCCCTAGCTAGTAGGGCCTGGGTCTGAGCTCTGTACTGGTGGCTGTCTGGTTTCCATTCTGGCTTATTTTTATCGCATCTGCACGGACCCAGGTAAGTGGAACTCTGCATGCAAGGCATGCAGTTACCTTGTCCAGGGAACTCTCCCATCTGAACAGGATTTCATAAAAGTGCTGAATTCAAGTTCAGAAGCCAAGATAATTATTAGCAAAAGCTGCCCAATGATGTCACCAAGAAACCCTGTAGGAAAGGCAGAGGTTATTGAAGAGCATTTAACTGGCAATGAAAAGTTCCTAAAACTTCATGTGGAGCTGCCTGGTAGCCAGGAAATGGGTAGTACTGATGGCAGGCCCCCGCAACTATCCTGTTCACGGTACCTGTTATAGTCATAACACCACAGTGCTATTTTAGGTCATCGTGGCCACTCCTTTCAGAACACCATGTCAATACATTTTCATCAAATCAAAACCACAAGGAGATAATCACCTCGCACCCATTAGGATGGCCGCTATCAAAAAACAAAACAAAACAAAACTCAGAAAGTAACAAGTGCTGGAGAGGATGTGGGGAAACTGGACCCCTAGTGCACTGTCGGTGGGGACGTAAGACGGTGCAACCACTGTGGAAGACAGTATGGCAGTTCCTCAAAAAGTTAAACACGTGGCGGAGCCGTCCCCCCTCAGTGTACACATCTAAAAGAATGAAAAGCAGGGTCTTGGAGAGATATTTGCACACTGATGTTTAATGCAGAATTATTCATAGTAGGAAAGAAATGAAAACAAGATCAATGTCCATCAGCGGATAAATAGATAAAGAAAATGTGGTATATACATACAATGGAATGTTATTCAGCCATGAAAAAAAGAAAAAAAGAAACATTTGTCATGTATAACAGGGCTCAGGGGTGTCCAGCCCGCAACCTGCAGACCACATGCGGCCCAACACAAAATCGTAAAGTACTGAAAACCTTCTCTTTTGCTCATCAGCTTTCGTTAGTGTTTGCGTATTTAATGTGTGGCCCAGGAGAACTCTTCTTCTTCCTGTGTGGCCCAGAGACACCAAAGGGTTGGACAGCCCTGTGTGGCTGAAGTTTGAGGACATCAAGTGAATGCTAAGAGAGATACAGCGGTCACAAGAAGAAATGCGTGTAAGCAATCCCTCTTACAGGAGGTCCCTGAAGTCGTCAGACTCTCAGAAACAGAAAATCAAAGGGTGGTTGCCCGAGGCTGATGGGAGGGGAGGACAGGGGACCTGCTGTTCAATGGCTAGAGGTTCAGTTCTTCAGGATGAAAAGTTCTAGAGATCTGTTCTCTGTAATGCGCACGTAGTTAACACCACTGTACTGTGTTGATAAAATGGCGAGGATGATAATTTTTACATTATTTTTTAACCGCAATCTTTAAACCCTCAAGAGACAAAATAAAAATATAATAAAAACAGAAGAAGTCATATATAAAAGTATTCCCTAACATTAATGGTTGTAGTTCCTGGGGACTCTTTTCTAGACCTACCGGCCGCCCCTCCCCCAGCCCACCTGATCAGCCCTGGTTGCTAGGTACCTGTTTACCATAGAAACAGAACACTCCGCAGGGTTCTGAGCCGTTAGCTGTGCCCACAGGACACTGGCAGTCGGTGGCAGAGCTGTGAGCCCGTCCAGCCATGGAGGGCCTGGTGCCTGCCGCCACCACTGCCACTGCGTCCGCCTTCCAGCTGATCCTGGATCACCTGGGCGCAGTTCTGCTACTGATTTTTGATGGCGTGAGACACGTCCCAGCTCTCCCTGCAATCCTCTGGGTGACCCTGGTGGGCGCCCTGCTGGTGGTGTCTCTGATGGCAGAGATGACACATGTCGAGAAGTGCGACGGTGCCGGGCAATCGCCATCGGCCCGCGATGAAGTCCGTGCAGGACGTGGTGAGAGTACCGGACCCGTGACAGAAGCCGACGAAGCCCCCGAGCCACCTGAGTTCTTGGCCAGCCCTCTCAGTTTACAGACCTTTTGCCTGAAGGCCCTGAATGAGCACCTGAGCAGGATGCTGTCACTTCAGGACCTGGTTGACTTAGTGAAAACCGTAAGCAAGAGCCGGCCTCCTCAACGTGCCCACATGACCGACGAAAAGCCCGTCTCCAAAGCGCTGGGGACTGATGGGGAACAACTTCAGAAGAACGCGGCGGATGATTTGAACAAGGACACTCGCCCTCCCCAAAGTCCAGAACTGTGCCAAGGCGAAATTATGGGATGCGAGCAGGACGCTCAAGAGAAGGAGGAGGAGAAACAAAGGCTGGGGCAGGCGAAGGCTCGAGCGGAGCGGGTCCTACGAGGTAGAGTCAGCCAGTCCGTGTCCGTGGCTGGAAACCCGCTGCAGACCAGCCCCAGGCCCGAGGTCCTCGGAGGTCAGCTGGCTCACGTCAGGTCACAGGTCGAACCACAGGAGGAAGCCGAGAATGGGGACCAGTTCGTCCACGGGTCGGAAGGTGATCTCAAAGGTAGCCTTCAGTGTGCTGACGAGGAAAATCAGGGAAGAGTCGGACGGCTGTGGGAGCAAACGCAAATAAATGAAGCGCTTGCAGCAGACCTAACGCGCCTGCGCACCGAGAAAGCGTCTCTGCAGCATGAAAATTTAAACCTAAAAGCCGAGGTTCAGCAGCTGAAGCTGAAGCTTCAGCTCATGCCTGATTCATCTGAAGACCGGGTAACAGAGCTCCAGAGACAACTGTTCGAGGCGGAGAGGCGCTGCTTAGAGATGGAGAAGAAACTGCTCAGCGACTGGGGATACGTGAACTCCACCTATCAGATGCTGGGCACCTATAGGAAGATGGTCCAAGACATGAACCAGGAACTACGAAGAAGCACTTTCTACTACAAGGAGGGGATCCAGTACCATCGGGAAAGAGCCGAAGAAGCCTGGATGGCAGCCAAGGACGCGGAGAGAAGGCTCCAGGAGCTATGCAGAGGACATGATCACGACGGGAAGATGCCGGCCAAGGCCAAGTCCACCTTCCAGCCTTTCCCAGGTGGCCCCTCTGCTCCCACTGCTCCACGCGCAGCCCGCAAAGGCCTAAAAGTCCATTTTGCCCCCTGGGTCGTGGATTCCCCGGGAAAGGGCAGAGTCAAGCAGTAAGAGCTCAAGAATCCCGGGTCACCTACTAGGTTCGACTCGGCCCCCACAGCAGTGGGACCCTGAGCCCCCACACCCAGGACACAACATCTGCTTGCGTTTCTGTTCCAGTGATCCTGATCGATCTTTTTTAGTGAAGCTCCTCTTACCAAACTGATGCCACTGTTGCCCTCGGGAGCGCAGAGCTTTATAACCTCACAGTGATATCACTTAAATATTGATTTGTTAATGTAATTCTCATGAGTAGAAAATTCCCCACGAATGTTTTAGAATTATCTGCTCATTATAAGTATTGTATTTTGAGTTAAGTGACGAGTTACTCACCATGGCCTAAACCGCCATCTCAGTTTGACGTGGGTATTTCAACAAAGACTGTAGGCTATGGCTATTATCACATCTCTATAAGTAACTTATTAAGTATCTGAGAATGTTTCGGTTGGTTTTAAAAACATAGAAAAGAAAGAACAAAACTTGAATACGGCAGACAACACCCCATTCAAACTGCATAATATTTTTATTACTTTAGTCCTAAATTCATAGTTTAGTCCTAAAATTGTAGGATAGTTTAGCCCTAAATTTATAGATTATCATAGGATCGGATAAGATTATTGTAGGATAATTCATAGGTTAGAAATCTTTAGATTTCTTTCCTCCTTTACAGTTTTACCTTATTCCTTTTTGTGTAAGACAGGATTTATTGTGTGGCATTTCTAAATTGTATGCGGCCAAAACAAAGAAGGTTTCTCTTGGTGGTAAACACACACACACACACACCCTTGCTCGCCCTGTTTGACGTATACACACACACTCACCCCTGTTCTGTATTTCACACACACACACATACACACATACACTGAATATACAAGATCCTCTTAGTTATTTTGAATCTGAAGGAAATGTAAAAGCATTGTTGCACCCTTAAATAAGTAGTCGCAATAAATAAGTCCACAGAAAGATAATGTGGTGTGGCTGTCGTCTGTGCACAGAAAGACCACCCCTGAGTCACACTCACACAGAAGCAGAGCTGCCTGATGCATCCGACAAGATCCCACTGGAGACAGCTCCCTAATGCAGCTGGAGAAGACACAGACGAAGACCTTTGCCCAGCCTGACAGGGCACAAGGTGGAGTCCAGGTGCCAGCAAGAGGGAAACTGTGCCCACCACTGGGCCTGAAGGTAGAAGGGCCTGGGGTGTCACTGAGCCCAGTGAGGGGCGTCACAGGAACAGAGAGCCCCGCCCCGACTCTCTGCCCTCCTGTCCTCCAGGCACTGCTGAGCAAAGGGCCGCCTCCCAGAGGCCTGGGGCCTCTGGCCGGGGTCAGCCCCGGGCCCTGGGCAGGCCTGAAGAGGGCCCGGAGGCACTCAGAGAACGGTCACCACACTTAGCTTGGTCCAAAGTGTGCATGGGCTCTGTGGCCGCGCTCAGACCTCTTCGTTCGGTAACTGCCTCTGGAGCTTCTGAACCGGCCTCAGGCTCTTTAGGGGATCGGGATGCAGGGATGGAGGGAGTTGCCCTGGGGACCCCGGGGACCCAGAGCTGACATGTTAGGAAGGGCGAGGCCAGGGAGTGAAGAAAAAGGAACAAAGGATGACACCACCTGCTCTGCAGGCCATTCCAACAGGGCGATGGGTGATGGGGGTCACCTGGGGGTGACATTTATGGTGGGATGAAAGGTGAGAGGACTTAGCCTGGGAAGATCAAGGGGACACATATCCCAGGCAGAGAGAACAGGAGGTACGCAGGCCTGAGCACTGGCTTCGGGGGCAGGGAAATGGGGCAGAGCCGATGGGATCGGGGAGGGCCAAGGAGCCGGCCCCTGCACAGGTGGCTCCTTTGTATAGGGTCCCGACACTGGGGGAGGGTGTAGACGGGAGGGGTGAGGTGGCGGCAGGGCGTGGTGGATGTGTATTCTGCACAGATCTCTGTGGCTGTGGAAGGAGAGGAGGACATGGAAGGTGCAGTTGGGGAGAGGGTGGTAATCACAGAGACGGAGAAGGACATTGGAGCTGGCTTGGGTGGCTGAGGGTCAGAGAAAGGAATGAAGGGTGATTTTAGGCCTTTTCAATAACCTGTGTGTCATTTGGCACTAAGTGAACCCCAATAAAAGCTCTACAGGTGACCCCTGCACAAAAGCGGTGGGACACAGATGTATCACCTGCACTGAAATCGGGATTTCTTAGGAAGAAGGTGTGAAGTCAGGCATCCATTTGGACTCCCATGAGGTTTCTCCAGCATCTGAAGGCCCTCTGAGTCAGGTGATCCCACCTTCCAGGGACTCCCACCACAGGGCCTCCAAGTGCAGGTCCAGGAGGCGTTCAAGTACAGGGTGAGGATTTCCAAGTATGGGGCATTTACTACTTGAGTTGCACTTACACAGTGCTGCTGGTGGGGAGGCCAACAAAAATGACCTGTCCACTCCTGCAGAGTGCAGGGCCAGGGGAAGAGAAAGTCTCATGTAGCAGGGTTCTGGCTGTCCCTGCTGCAGGCTGGGGTGGGGTGGGAAGTCTGGGAGGGCTCTCTGGAGGAGGTGGCCTCTGAGCCGAATACTGAAGGACGAGTAGGAGCTATCCACGTTGCTGTTCACACTGGAAGGGGCATATGAGTCCCTTGGAGATTTTGTTACAAAGCAGTCCTGATTCATCGGGTCTTCCTAGGGTCCGAGATCCTGCACTACTCCTAAGCGATGTCCACACTGGGCCTAGTTGTTTAATAGGCAAGATCCTTAGATGGTGATGGGGAAGGAGGGGGGCAGTCGAAGGGTGGAGTGGCACACGTGGAAGAAGGCACAGCACAGGCGAGAGTGCGAGGGCACCAGCAGCCTGGTCTGGGTGGGCAGGCGGGCTTGTACAACTAGCTTTCTGGAGCCCCGAACTTGAAAGCCACGGAGGGACGACCAGAAAGCAGAACAAATGTATGACATGTGCCCAGGCACCGTTCCCAATCATCCTGTTTCATACTTCTGCCTACGGCAAGCGAATCTCTTACCTAGACAAGCCCATGTCAGAGGAGCACGACAACCCGCAGAGCAAGGCCACCCTGGAAGCCAGTCCTGGAGGACCACCACTGCTCAAATACAGAGACAATTTGCAAGGAACAAAGCTCTTTAGCCTGAAGGCAACGTCTACAGTGTCCAACCACAAACACAAGCTCACTTGCCCCATGAGGGAGACGTCTGATAGCTGAAGTGTCTGTTAATCTTAGCGGACACATCAAATGCAAACACATCCTATGTCTAGGTATTTAAGAGACAAATATATACATACTTTACCCTCTTTGGGTTTAAAGAATATGCATTTCACTGAGTCCACCTCAACTGAAGGTTTAGATATATGTATATTTAACATATGGTTTTTAAAACATTACAAAACCTATGTGCTTTCTCATGTCAACCTACCAAATTCTCATCCTGCTGTCGCCCCAGGTCGCCGGTTCGCGGTCAACTGCCAATGAGATTGTTTGTCCTTTTTTGAGGGTCATATGTTGGCCAGACTTACTTTTTCATTCATTTTTTTCACTGAACAAAAATTATTAAGCACCAGGCACCAGGCAGATTTGGGGAATACCGCTGTGAACAAGACAAGTTCCAACTTGAAAGAGTTGAACTTGACCAAGAGGCGGGGCGTGAATGAGGCCCTGCGGAGGGTGGAGGTCCCTGCCAAGATCTCTCTCTGGCTCAGTTTCCTGAGAATTATAAGCAAGATGGCAAGTCATTAGGGAGATGGGAGACTGGCTGGACCCACAGGATAGAACAGCGAGAGGGAGCACCTATTGCACTGTTGACAGTTACCTGGGACAGATGGGGCAAGATGACAGTACCTTCTTTGACAGGCTGTCCGGCCCCTCAGCAGTGGTGGCTTTTGTCCCCACGCTAGTTGCCAGGTGACTGCAAGATAAATGCTCAGCCTCTAGAATCATGTTGGATGTTCAGGACAGGAAGCAGGGAAGGGCGAAGGGCAAAAGAAATCTGTCCCTTTTTAAAGAGTTTTCCCAGCAGCTCCATCTAGAAAATTCTGTTCCCTCTCATTGGCTTGAATTTCTCCTAATTCCCTACCCTTCTCCAAAAACACAGCCCTGCTGCTGGAATGTATAAATTAGTAGAAAATAAATATTTTAAATCCCACCAGGTTGACAAATGAATATTGAGCTCCTCTCATCACTGTAATGGGTCACTGAGCAACTCCCAAGCTAAGAATGTTTGAGGCCATTTGAAATGGACTTAGGATGTGTTGCTCCTGGTTTTTCTTTAAAAAGAAAAGAACGTTTCTGCATGTCAGATCTTGGGCACACTCTGGGCTCTGTGCCTTTGCGCTTGTTCTGTCCCCTCCATGGGATGCTCTTCACAGCCTTTTACGGCTCTCACGCCCTTCGGGTCTCCAATCAGGCGCCACTTCCTCGGAGCCCTTCTCGTTCACCCTGTTTAAAACGTCACGGCTCATCAGCTCCGACTCCTTCCACTGCTTTCATTTCTTCATAGTACTTAACGCCACAGGACATTAGAGCGCAGGGTTGTTTGTTTATATGCGTAGGGTCTGTTTTCCTTGCTGGAATGTAAATTCCAGGAAGGCGTGCACTTTGCCTGCAGTGTTCTCTGGTGCTCGCCCAGGGCCCAGAGGAGCAGCGTCTGGCATACAGAGGGCACTCGATAAATCCTGGTTGGATGAGTGAATGAATGAAAGACCATCTGGCTGATCATACAACTTTTGGTCTGTGACTGGCTAAGGAGTTATTGCCGGGATTCCAGGACACAGTGACCTAGTGAGCACGACACCTGCTCACAGGGCACCTGGCAGCCACCTCTACCCTCAGGAAGGAGCATCGTTTGTTGAATACTCACATAACAAGAAACTCTACTTCCTACAAATTATGAATGCAGATACTTTATAATAGCTTTATTTGGTAAT
Source organism: Mormoops blainvillei (assembly GCA_004026545.1). NCBI lineage: Eukaryota > Metazoa > Chordata > Mammalia > Chiroptera > Mormoopidae > Mormoops > Mormoops blainvillei. The sequence goes on along the minus strand of PVJD01002193.1, from coordinate 123,855 downwards.
ACTCCCCGAACTTCACGGGACATGACAGGTTAAAAAATATATCCAATTCTGACAAAACATTCTGACTCACCTGAGAAACTTCACCCACTAGGGGCAGAATAGAAGCAGCTAGTAAAAAATTATGCTCATAAGCTAAAAGAACACTTGTGTTGAATGGGTTAACATTTTTATTTCCTATCCCAGTTTCCGTGTTGCTTAGATAGATGTAGGATATATTTTCTGAACCTAACTGAAAGACTGAATCTTTGTCTTAGGATTCCGACCTCCCCATTCACTCTAAATTCTTAAATATCTGAACAAGAAATTTATTATTTTTGTATTTTCAAGAAAGCCAGAAATCAAGGAGGATCGCTGAAAAGTCAGGTGATTTTGGGAATATTCATTTGTCTCCCTTAGGGAACTCAGTGCCAAAGGACCAACCGTGACGTGAGACCATAATTGTACTCTGGGGACGGCACTGGCCCGTGGAGGAAGGGGAAGGAGCACAAAGTCATGACAAGAAGAGAGCAAGTGATTTTCTCACAAAAGCTGACAAAATAAGGAAACGTGTTAGCTCACTTTTTCTAAAAGGTCAGGGAGGATGACTATCAGTTCTTTGCTCCTGCTCCGTGGGGTCCCCTCTCCAGTCCTGACCCTCCTGAAATGGGGTGAGGGGGTCATTGTGTAAGTCTCAGGTCTTCTATTTGCTATGTGATGTCGATGACATTTTTCACATTCCTCTGGTAGCCCTTATCTTGCTGCATAATATTTGTTTACCTTTACGTGTCCAGTGGGATGTCACGGGCCCCTCCAGGGCTGGGCTCATAATGCTCTTTACATCACACAAGCTAGTGAACATTCATTCGGTAGATCAATAATGGGGCGGACACGCCTTTGCCCTACAGTCCTTCAAACTCATTCAATTAGTTTAAATTACATTCCAAAGGCCTAGAAAAACCTTGGTCTAGAAAGGAAACCTAGTAACTTGTCATAGTCAGCAGGTGTCTGACTATTTAAAAAAGGGAAGATTAGACTTAAAAGTTCTCTACCTGTGTATAAGAGATTATGTAGTGAATAGACTATTAGGTAAATATTTAGGAAATATATTCAAGGTGTGAGAGGAGGAAATTGATTTTCACAGGTAAGAAGAGTTTCTGAACAATAAACAATTTTGCAAAGTTCATTTCTATAATAATACTCAAATTTGTACTGACTTTGCCAATATTCACTAATATGTTTCTATTTTTCAAATATTGTAGCTTTCCTCCCACGCTAGAAATGAGTGGGCCAGTACTGACCCAGTCACTCGTTTATTTATTGATTCATCCAACCAGTAGTTATTGAGCCTCAACTATGTGCCCGAGCACCACGGATATTACAGTGAGCAGGTGGAGACACGCCCGCACAGAGCTTAGGACGATCAGACAATGGCACAAACAGGTGTAAAATTTTGACTCTCAAAAGAAGATAGACACATGCGGTGTCAGTGTTCTATGTTTAGGGAGATTTGCCCTAAACTGGGGAGTCAAGGAAAGCTCGCTAGCAGGAACGGCGAATAAACAAGATCGGAGGGGAAGTAGCCTGACCAGGTGGCAAGGAGGGAAGAGACATTCAGGCGGAAAGGCCAGCAAGCTGGGTCCTTGTCAGGGAGCAAGGTCCACGGGCAGAAGCAGGAGGCCATGCCGGGCCGTGTGCCATCTTGGAGGCTGGGTTCGTCTTTGGAAAATGGGAAGTCACCAGAATGCATTGCGCCGGACAGGGGTGGGGTGGGCTGAGCTGCCCCGACTCCTGATTTGCCTTTCCAAAGGCTCTGTGGAGGCCTCTAGGGCAGCAGGCAGGAGATGTGAGGGAGGCCTAACATTCATCCTGCCCTGCAGAGAATGACTCTTTCTTAGCCAAAGTCAGTGTTTCGCCACCAAATTAAAAGCTGAAAACGTGTTTCCAGAAAAACAAGGAAATGGAACACCAGCCACACTGCGCCCAAATGATTTTTTAAAATAATTGCTCCCTGCTAAAGCCTAAGAAGTCTTCAGGATGGGAAATGTGCCTTATTCATCGTTGCATCTTCAGCACAGCACAGAAACTGACAAAATGCTTATCCAGCGACTGAAGGAAGCATGGTGCATTCTCTGTTGGGGCTGCCATGACAAAGAACCACGCCTTGTTTGTGCGTGGCTTAAACAGCAGGCATTTATTGTCTGACACTTCTGGAGGCCGCAAGTCCCAGTTCAAGGTGTTGGCAGGGCCGCTTCCATCTGAGATTGAGGGAAAGATCTGTCCTAAAGCCCCCTCTTGGCTTGCTGACGAGTTTCCATTGTCTTCCTTTGTGTGTGTCTCTGGGTCCAAGTTTTCCCCTTGATGACAACAGTCATATTGGATTTGAGCCCACCCTGAGGACCTCATTTGTAATCATGATTACCTCTATAAGTACCTCATCTCCAAATACAGTCACATTCTGCGGGACTGGGGGTTAGGACTCTCACATACGGATTTTGGGGGACACAATTCAGCCCCCAGTCCAGGGGGTGCTGTGTGTGGATTCCATTTAGAAGGTGCTTCTGTTTGCTCCCTGTCACAGGCCAGCTCCCCCCAGGGCTCAGCCCTGGGCAGCAGGGTCCCGAGTGGGCAGCGCAGGGCAGAGAGAATTCCCTCTCTCGGTCTCGTCCATGCTCACCATATCTTCCTGAAAAAGCCTAACAAAAGCAGACAGAATTTCCAGACTGCTACGGTTCGAACTGTGTCCTCTCCCCATGTTCCCCCACGAAGTCATACGCTGAAGTCCTAACCCCCAGAACATGACAATATCTTGAGACAGGGCCTTTAAAGAGGTAATAAATTAACATTAGGTCATTATGGCGTGCCCTAATTCAATATGACTAGTGTCCTTATAAGAACAGAATATATATATAAACACATTATATATATAAATATATATAATATATATACATATATATAAATATATGTATATATATTTAGATGTGCATATGATGAATAAGCTGTGGTGCATCTAGACCAGCGATTATCAACCTTTCCCATCTCATGGCACACATAAACTAATTACTAAAACTCTGAAGTGCACCAAAAAAAAAATTTTTTTTTCTGATTTGATAAAAATGTATAGGTATGATTTTGATTCATTCGCATTGGGCAGCTACTGTTGTGTTGGTTGTTGTGATTTTTTTATTTGACAATCTAAGGGAAAAGAGGTCAGTGCTCCTGACTAAACAGTCAGGTGTGGCATGTTTTAAAAATTCTTGGGGCGCACCAATTAAAAATTGCTGATCTAGACAATGGATTATCATTCAATACTAAAAAGAAATGAGCTACCAAGCCATGCAAAGACACAGAGGAAACTTAAATGCATATTATGAAGTGAAATAAGCCAATCTGAAAAGGCTACATGCTATAGGATTCCACCTGTGTGACATTATAGAAAAGGCAAAACTGTAGAGACAGTAAAAGGGTCCGTGATTTCCAGGGCTTTGGTGGGGCGGCAAACAGGTAGAGCACAGAGGATGTTTAGGGCCGTGAAACTACTCTGTATGATACTGGAATGATGGACCCACGTCACCGTATGTTTGTCCCAAACCCACAGAATATACACCACCAACAGTGAAGCCTAATGTAAACTGTGGACTTTGGTGGCGATGATGTGCCGATGTGGGCTCATCAGCTGTAACAAATGCACCATGGCCGGGGTGAGGGGGAAATGTTGATAATGAGGGAGGCCATGCACGTGTGGGCGCAGAGGTACAGGGGAAATCTCGGCCCTTTTCCTTTGATTTTTCTGCGAGCCTGAAACTACTCTAATAATAATGTCTTTTTAAAAATGCTACTTTCTCTTTACCTTGGGTCAGCTTATGTCTCCGGATTCTTCTTAATTCTTGCAGAAATCATCTGCCCTCCATTAGCAATATTAAAATTATACCCACATTTCAGAGCCCATATTAAATATTTTTGCCTTTGCTATTACCAAAAGCCATTGGACTCCTGTTGAAACTGATCTTAGGCAGAGAAAAGATGGGGGCTAAATGGTAATGGAAAAAAACACAATAAAGATGAAATAAAAAGAAGATAAAAGAGATTGGAAGAAAATGACAAATCATCCCATCACAAAGAAATTGGGGGAGTATGTCCTTCACAGTTGAAGCTGAATGTATCTGAGTGGGTGCCCCTGTGGCCCCATTTCGTTGACCAAGAGAACGTTTACAAGCCTTTACACGGACCGTCCACAGAGCAGGGTGTACAGAGCTCTCCCTACTCTCCAGGTCGTCAACCAGCATTAGGGGCCTAAAACCTCGGAATGTTGACAAGAAAAAGACACTTTAAATGTCTTTTTCAAAAGGGTAATAAGCGGGATGGAATGATATGTTTAATCTTGTGGAGTACTGAACTTTTTCCTGAATCTAAAACTACTTACATTGCTAGAGATGCATTATTCATATTTTTACTGAAATTTCCTGAAATTTGCACTTTCCCATAATCAGTTCCACTGCTGGCGGCGGAAACATGGAGAAACAGCGAGTCCAGCTCTGAGGCAAGTTAAGCCTGTGCCTCAGCATCCTCCCTAACCAGCAGGTCCCTTCCCACCCCTCAGCAATGTTGGACGCTTTGTGGACAAAGGTGAGAGGAATTTTCCCATACCTGGAAGGGTTAAGCACTGAGTCGCCTGCAGCAAACGGCACACCCAGTTTGAGATCCACCTGAGTGAAGTCACTTATCTGTGAGTCATATCACTGAATACACTCTGTTCTATAGCATGTTGGTTAGCAACTCGCTTCCAAACATTGTGTCCAATGGTTCTGCTACACACAACATTTGACAGTGAGAGGAGTTGCTCATTCTGACGCAGCGTTAGGCAGTGAAATGCATGTGGCATTGAAATGGACTGGGGTTTTCGCCAGTGGGTTTGGAACCTGAAAAGAAGCGCTGGGTTGCACGATTCCATTTTCACCCCAAATGTGACAGCCAGAGGAGCAGGACCACCCTGGGGTCCCTGTCTAAGGGACGAAAAAGCAACACTCCTGAGAAACTTTCAGTATAAAACTTTCAGTTAAAGAAAAAAAAAATGGAACCAGTCCGGTGGTCCTCTTGTTTTATTATATTGTGGCTTTTTCACGGGCTCTGACCATGTGCTTAATTTCTTAGCAACTGACGGGACTTCATAATGATTGGTGTTTTAAACTAGAATCATAAACACAGTTATTCCAACCACAGATCCTATTAAAAGAACCCTGCATTTCAAGTCAGGAGGCATGGCAGGAGGGTGGGACCGTGTGTCTCCAGGACTGGGAGAAAGGTGTGAGGCGTTGCTGTTTTGTTGCTAGGCGATAGGTTGCTTGTGACAACAATCCCTTTTTTCTGAAGGACTAGGGTGCCTTTTTCGTTTCGTGAAAGCAGTGCATTTTCTCGGCCCAAAAAGTACACTTGGAGTTTACACTAATTTGTGATATAATAGTAAACAGTGTTTATGAAAGGGAATACTATTCTGCTTTTGAATTCTTGTGTTTGCTCTCCGATGCCACCTGAGAGATCATTGGAGCAAGGAGACAGGGTTCTGTCCTTTTCTCAGCTGATCACCAGAGTTCGGCTTGTGACTGAGCTTCCCCAAGCCCCTGAGCCCCTCCGGATGAGAGATGAACATGCCCCTGTGCCCCTCAGCAGGGAACAGCATGTCTGCATTCAAAAATGTTATAGGATTTGATTTTGTAGTTTCAAACTAGTTAGCTAATCCCGATGTGAGTGCGCCATGGTGTTTGCTGTACTAGTTTTTCTTTTATTGATTCTCTCCTAGTGCAGTGCAGGGTGCCCTGTACCGGTTACAGTGCCCCCGAGACAGAGCCCTGATCTGTGGCGTCCTTACAGCCTCAACAGCATCTAACACAGAACTTAGCTTGTAGTAGATGCTTAATAAATGCTTAATAAATGAGTAGATGAGTGAATGGGTGCACAAGGATTAATGTGGCCTTGCATCTTCCAATTACATGAATTTTAAGTAGATTAAAGTCAGGCTCTGAAAATAGTGAAGTGGTGATTGGTATTACAGCTACTGCAAAAGCAGACAGGCATCTAAATATGCTTAGTTTAGAAATCTTCCCTTCCTGTATAAAATCAGATGTTTTACATGGAAATATCAATCGAAAACTCTTGGGAATAGCTTCAGAAGGCTAATATTCTTTTAATTTTAAGAGACCATAAAATTAAGTCTAAAAGTGGAAAAGCACGGAGACTTGAGCACCCACCCCTGGGTTTAACGTGTTTCCGAAGGTGAGTTATTCTCCTGAGGTGGAGCTAGGGCTCAGCTACCACAACCCAACCTAAAAGAGCTTCTCTGACAATGGAAAGTGACTTGAGGGCCGGGCTTTCTTTTCTTTCAGATAGTGTAGCAGAATCTTTGGCCAAACTTTGTCTCTTGGGTTTCAGAAGTAAGGTGTTTTCCCTCTCCCCCACTCCACCATCCCTGACACCCTTCAGGACACTGATTCTTGTTCCCAAAGGATAATGGTTATTACTGAGTGCTTACTATATGCCGGCGACAATTCTAAACTCTTCACGTGAATTCATCCCTTTAGTCCTCACGATGACCCTGTGAGGTGGATGTCATTATTGCCCGTGTCATAGAGGAAGACGCTGAGGCACAGAGCGATTAAGTAACTCGCCCCAGGACTCTGTCTCTGGTCTGTGGCAGAGCTTAGCTGGAAACTGGACAGGCTAGTTCCAGACCCCACTCTCCCAGTCCTCCTGTGACGCCACCCTGAGACAGAGGAAGGGAAAGGAAGTCCTGACCCAGAAGTGCCACCACTCCAGGGGCGCGCTCTGCACCCAGCAGCCCCCTCCCGCATCTGCCCTTTCTGGGGCCCTGTTCTGGGCTGGGCTGGGCTGGATGGCTGACTCGCATTAAAGCTCGAGCACAGCCCAGCCCCAGATCTCCCTCGTCCTTGAACTGGGCTTGTGCTCCAGAACCGGCCTCCCTGGGCTTGACCCAAGGGCCACCCCTCCACGGACCTGCGCCCTGAAAGCCCGGGACTGGCCCTTGCGGGGAACCAGGCAAGGCCCTCCCCGCCAGCTGCACTGCCCAGGAGAGGCGCACTCCTGCAAGGGCAAGCCCGGGGCTGCACCTGAGAAGATGCCACGGACTCTCCTCACCGAGAGAACACTCTGCACCGCGGCCCTGGGCAGGCTGCCCGGACAGGCTGCCCTCTCCTCCCAGGAGGGGAGAGGGGGAGGGGCCGGTACACAACCACGTAACATGCGTACACACCACACACACACTGGACATATACACATGCACCCACACACACACCACACACATACACACTTCACAGACACCACACACACACGCCCCACACCCACTGCATGTGCTTTATGTAACAGGCTTGCCTCCCCCTAGCTCTCCTGCATCGGCGAACACTTCTGACAGCCCACACCTGCATTCCAGGACCACACATGTCCCGCCCCTCCCATGGAGAGGTCCTGGCTCCCCAGTGAAACAGGCAGCTGCACCCGCAGCCCACGGGGTGCCCCGCCCTGCCCACAGGAAGTGAGAGAGTAAATATATAGCCTTTCTCTCCGGGCTGGGGCACCTGTTAGAAAGGCGATTAAAACAAGTGAGAGCTGTTTGAGAGTTGTGACAGCCCCAGGAAGTACAATGACTCAGGGAGGTGGCCGCCGGATTCCTGTAAAGTCCTTCATAAACGGGGCTCTGGAATGGTAGGACCTAGAGCAGGCGGTGGCCCCTCTCTGATTCCTGCTGCTGTGCTGCCAAGAATGCATGCACTTGGGACACCTGAGAGGTGGGGTCAGAGCGGACAGCCCTAGGGGAGAATGCCAGAGTGGGGCTGGATTCTTTCTACATTAAAAAAATCCAAGCGTCATTTCTTTCAGGAGCCTCCCTGCAGGGCCCTAAACGTCCTCCAGGACCCAAGCGAAGGCCAAGGGAGGTGGTGCCTTTGAGGTCACTGAGTCCTTGGGATACAACTGAGGGTCAGGCTGCCATTCAACAGGGCTTACCACGTGATCACTCTGGGGCAAGGGCCCTGAATTATCAGATCTATTCCTAGTGTGCACTTTGGACCATCTCCAGCGACTGAAGCAAACCCATGTTTCACTTATAACCTCTCCAAAAAGACAAAGGGCTACGTAACAAACAGCTCTAGAACCAAGTGACACCGTGCACGAGCAATAACAGAGTGGTTGCTGGGTGCGTTGGAATCCCCAGGGTCTTGTGAAAGGGTGGACATGGGATAGGGTCTGCGATTCTGCACCTCTCCCAGACAGTGCCACGGCTGTGGCCCCACGAATCAAACTTTGAGCATCTAGTACCGGGGTCTACAGAGCAGGTGGGAGGGGGTGGGTCAGGGCACCCTGGTAGGATCAGGGGAGGCTTGCTGGGGCATGAGGGGTTGAGATGGGTCCTGGCGGTGAAATTGGTTGAGAGGAAGAGGAGCAAAGGCATCCCAGACCTACTCTGTAAGGCAGTAGGTGACTGGATGGATGTCTACGGTGACGGCAGCTGCCCCCTACTCAAGGACCAGGATCAGCCCACCAGGTACCCTTGGGGGAGGGGACGGGATGGAGAAGTTAGGAACTGGGAAACTGGAGCCTGCCAGTTAGTAGCTGGGAGACTAGGCAGACCTGAAAAACGGACAGCAACGCCAACCCCGTGGGACTGGGGCGAGGGTTAAATGAGATGATGTGCCAGGGCGCAGTGTAGGCTCTGGCACAGCAGGAGCAGCCAGCGAATGGAGTGCTTGTCCACATCGCTATTGTTATAAGTGGAGGGAGCTAAGGTGCGGCGTGTCTCCTGTCTACTTCTGAGTCCTGCACCAAGGCCTCTCGAGACAGGTGGCTCTGGTTGAGGCAGACGCTCCCTTCCCCCCGTGTGTGGCCCCTGTGATGCTGGGATGGACAGGACAAGGGATGACCTTGCCAAGAGGATGGAAGAGTCCATTCCCGGGCCCAGGATGGCCCGAGACTGCCCCTGCTCCTGGGCATAAGCAGGGGAAAGTATTCAGGGCACCCAGGGCGAATTTATGGGTAGAAAGGTTATTCAAACATATTCTAAACAACCTGTCATTACCGTGCAATGTCACCGTATGGCAGACTCTATTTTAGTCCCAGTATACAGGACACGTTCTAACGCAAGGTGCTACAGATTGGGGGTGGGATTACCGGTGTCAGGTTTTTTGGCATGGGGTGTCTCAATGAGGGCCCGCTCAGCTATGTGCCCCAGCCACCTCCATGGCAGCCAGGAGCTGTGCCCAGCGTGGTCAGTAAGGCTCCTGCAGCAGTGGGGTACACTCATGTTCCCCAAATAGCTCCCTTGCAGAGACAAACCCAGAGATAAACAGAAGGTATCAGGCACTGCCAAGCTCCAGTGTGGTCAGACCTCTGGAGGAGCACCGTGAATGTTGATGGAATGGGCAGAATCTAAACAGCAATGATTTATTTTCCAAAGTCTCTGGCATTTTTAATCCTATTTTTCTTCTCCTCCCCTTCTCTGAAGAGGGCAGGGCAAACAGCCTTGGGGCCAGCTGGCCCTGCTGTCTGTTCTCCTCATGCAGATTTTGTGCGAAATGATAAAGTTTTCACATGGCCATTCTTAGTGCATTGATGCTGCTCTTCAAGGATGTGGCCCACATGCAAAGATGTTTCCCAGTTTTAGAGGTGAAGAGACAAAAGGCCACCTGTCCTCACTAAGCTGTGTGGTCCCCTCTCCTACCTGGTATACCTGGATTGTCCCACTCCTATGGCCTGCTCTCCTTGTCCCACCCTCCTGAGGAGAGGGGCCACACCCAGCCCCACCCACCCCTCCCCAGCCTACGCCCCGCCAGGGAGGCTCCCACAGTGACCTCTGGCTGACCAAAGTTTACCAGCCTGGGCTTCCTCATCCCAAATCTCAGTCCAAGGTGACAACTGAGTCATCTCCCTCTCCTTTATTGGAGGGAGGAGGCCCCCAGAGTCCCCACCCTCTCCACGGGTCATAGACGCGTTTTAGCACCTGGGCTCATTGGCTCCTTTAGCAAAGGATCTGGCAGGGGATAAGCAGTCAGCACACAGAATGCTCGCTATTGTTGTTATTAATAATGGAAACTTATTGAAGCAATTGAGTGCCAGCCACATGGCAGGCACAAGGCAAGGGTGCTGGGTCTGCAGAGAGGAGCACGATGTGGCCCTGCCTCTGGTTGGTGGCAGGCCGCGGAGGAGGACTGACACGGGGGTTGTCATTAAACTGATGGGGATGGAGGCAGAACCGGAACAGCAGGCTCCGCGCCCCAGCAGCCCATGAGCCCCTCTGAGTCTGCCTCTGACAGGTGAGGAAGGCCTCACAGAGGAGGGGACATTTGGGCTGTGCTATGGTCTGAACATGCTCCCCACCCCACATTCATTCATGTTGAAATAAAATCCCCAAAGATGATGACCCCTGCCCCCACCTACCACGTGAGGGCACAGTGAGAATGTGCCAGCTCTGGGCCTGGGGACAGCTCTCACTGGCCCCCAACCACATTGGTGCTTTGACCTCAGATTCTAGCCCCCAGAACTGGGAGGAGAAAATATCGTTCATAGTGACCCGGTCTGTGGAGTTTTGTCAGAGCAGCCTGGACGGACTAAGACGGGTTGTTTCTTTGGGGCTGGGGAGAAGCTTGCCAGAGGGAGAAGGGGGAAAGGACGCATCCAACAGCGAGAGCGGGCTGTGAAGGCAGAGGGGTGCGCCTGCCGGGGAAGAAGAGAGGTCTGGTTTGGCTCGGAGGAAGGACGTCACAGGGCTGGGGGAGGGGAGGTCAGACAGACGCTGTATGCCGTCCGTCCGAGGAGCCAGAACCTTGACCTGTGGGCAATACGGAGCTAAGTGGGAGAGCAATTGCCTAAGGGCCACGTGGCTCCAGTGACAGGACCCTGAGACTTGACAGGAGGTGGGTGGGGTGGGCGAGGCCCAGGTGAAGAGGAGGTGCAGGGGTGTCCTGTCAGGGAAGGCCTGTCGGATCTGGTGTGGCACCACTCACGCCCGGATGCTTTGTGGATTTTTGTGTAGGCGACACTCCCTGTGTGGCGTGGGGGAGCATGGCATTGCTTAACGCCCTGCGACATTCTCCAGACCGGCTCTACAGATTCCACTGGAAATCCACAGCGGTTCTCTGTGGCCTCCTTATGATGTGGCCTGTGAAACATGACCCCAGAGAAATGGGTCTGCCTGCTTAATGCGTAACAAACCGTCAGAACTCTGGATTTCCCCCGAACACGCTGTCCTTCAAAAGCACGTACAGTCCCTCTGCTGATACCAAGAGGGTGCCTACAGGGGTACCCCAAGTAAAGGTTTAGCTTTATCTAGAGACAAATGTCCTGGAAGAATCTTGATTCACACAGGTTTAAAAGACGCCACCACAGAGGAAGTGACTGGACTTCCTGATTCTCAAGAACAAGGTAGGCCTGTCTGCTTTGTGCAGAGTCAGATGTGGACTTACCGACAAGAAACTGGGACTTGAGTTTCAGGGCCCCACACTTGCACTGCCCCCTTCTGAGGGCATGTGCCAATTTTTAAATTCATAATTTTATATTGTTTTTCTTGGGGGGCATAAGTAAAACCTGGATCTGCCCCTGGGTATATTTCCGATTTGAAAATGACATTAGCCTTGAGCAGTAAGCAAGCAGGGCTTTGGCAATAAGCATTTTATGACTCAACATGGCTTGTAACAGTAAAGATGCTTCAGTGGAAAGAATGAGTGGTTTGTGTTCATTGTGCCACAGATTCTGACTTCAACAGACACTCAATTCCAAAAGTAAATTTCTGCTGCCAGGTTACACTTTCTAGAGCCCATTTCTCCAATGAGGCAGTCATGGGTTCAGTAATGTCGCCTGGATACACTGCATCACACCCAGTGGGTGCCTGCTACATGTTTAATGAACATTTGTAGCAATTGTGGTAAAAGTTTATTAGCCCCAGCATGCTTGAAGTCCTTGGATTTTTGTATTTCTGTTTTTAAATTTCAAAAACACAAAATGTTGTGAGGATAATCCAAAGAACTTTTGAATAATCTGAGAATAAGTTGTAGGCATGATTCCTCTTTTCCCCAAAACTTTAGTGTTTATGGTCTTCGAACAGGGACAGTCTCCCACATAACTGCAGTTTAACTACCATGACCAGGACATCAACACTGGCAGATTACAGCTGCCACCATCCCCGTTCAAGGCTCACGAGTTGTCGGAATAATGTTCTATAGAGCCAAGTGACCCAGTCCAGGCCTGAGCCCTTCTTTCATTGTTAAACTTCTTCAGTCTCCTTCGATCTTTCTGTGTTTCCCAAAACACTGACATTTTAAAAGGTTACAGAGTCAGTCAGTTTGTAGAATGTTTTCAGTTCGGGTGCATCTGATGTTTTCTCATAATTAGATTCAGGTTAGGCCTTTCTGGTAGGAATTTCATCTTCTTACTGTATCCTATCAGATAGCACCTGGCTTTATTTTTCCTGTTATCAATGACATTAATTTTTTGACTGCTGGCCATAGGTTTATTTGTACGAATAGCACAGGGGGACACCAGCCTCACGCAGACAGCCGCCCAGGAAGACACCAGTCCTTCTGTCCTCACACTGGCACCTGGAGGTCTCTCTGCCCCAGGGCTTTTGTGGAGCCTAAGCACCTGCAGGGAACCTGGACTGGAAGCAGGCTTGCGCCGGTGCTGGCGCCGGAGCTGGCACCGGAGCCTGGTTTGAGCCTTTGGTCAGCAGAGCCTGGGACCCTTGGCACTGCAGGCACCAGCAAGCCTCCTGAGCTTGGGATGGGCGATATGGGCCAGTAAACTAAACTCGTGGCTGATGCCCTTGAGGATTTGGGCTTGGCCTCCTTGGGCTGTGCCCGGGCCTTGAAAGCCTCGGCACGCTCGCTCACGACCTCGGCGTTGTCAGCCCGCATCTTCTTCAGGCCTTCCCTGTGCTTCTTGGCAAGGGACAGGTTCTTCGTGAATTTGGGGTCCACGTCATGGAGAGATTCAGACCTTCATCGATGCTCGATGCCTCCGTTGGGCCATTTTGGGGGCTGGTGCACAGCGCAGTTCTTGGACTCGGTGTATTCGCACTGTAGCTCACCAACGATGTGAACCTCGGAGCTTGATTCCTGTGGTACTTGTCAGGTTTGTCCACCACAAACTTACTTATTTGCTCTTTGTGTTAAATAAGGACTTGTTTGAGACTATGCAAATGTCTCATTCCTCACTAAACTTTCATTTACTTGGTTTAGCATCCATTGAAATTTCTTCCTTAAGTATTATTATGATGGTTACCAAAGGCTGATTTTCTAATTATATCATTCCAGCTACATTTATTGGTTGACATGCTACTATAAATTCAGCTGTCTCTTCTATCTATCTATCACCTATCTATCTCAATATGGATTCATGGTTTCCTATTTTGTTCAGTGGGTTTATAATCTTTCACCACCGTTACGTACTTGAATGCTTGAATTGTCCCAGATCTGACAAGTGGAAGCCCATTCAAGTTAGCTTCTGAGTCCTTCTGACTTATCTCCATTATACTCTGAGTGCTCTCTCACTTTCCAGGCCAAGATGTTCCGGTTCATCTCATATTTCCCTGACTCAGCTCTGGAATCAGGGAGCTCTGGTTGCTCTTAGTAGACAATGGGCTTTAGAATCCAAGACTTTGGTGCTAGGTGTGTTCCTTGTTTTGGGGGTATCACTGCTTTAGGCTCTATCAATAGTCAGAAGCAGAAAATATATGCGTACACATACACAAATGTTGAAAACCATCAGTGTATCTTAATAACTCCAATTCCAGTGCAATGCTACCTGGTTCATTCTAGCTTCTTCCCTTTCCATGTTTATAATTCCTCTTTCAAAAACTTGACTCCCATCATCCTCAGTACATCTGTTCAGTCCTCAATATTTGTTCGATCTCTTTGTTTGAAACCACTCTTCTGACTCTGCCGGGCCACTGCCCCGCTCGGCACACCTTTGTGTGGGCCACCGATCCCGAGGGCTTCGGAACTGAATTATTACGGAAGGAAGGCCTTGCTTTGTTTTGAGAATGGGAATGCGATGGATTGTATGTACCTTATATTTGTGGTTCAGCAACAGTAGCTATGTGGATCAGCTTAAGAAGCCAACTCCAGAAATTTTGATGAATCTCTTTCACTTTTCACTGACATACTTATGACAAACTTTATCTATAGGGATAAAGCAGGACTTCCTCAAAGCCCCAAACCCCAATAATCAATATTCCCCAATGCAAGGTTACTGAGGTTATCAGGTCTTGCTAGTTTATATATGCATTTAAAGGTGTTTGTTATATTTTATCCAGTACTTTTAGGTGTTTTGTAGTGAAAGTGTTTTCAGTTTAGACTGTCCACCTCATTACCAGAAACTTTAGTCCTGGACACCTAGTTTGAAATACCTTAATTGAGTAATGACTCTGAAAGGGACACTTCTACCGGCAGCTGAGTGGTTAAGTGGCCAGGTGTAGGATGAATGCCAATGGCTCTCCCTTGGAAACTTCCAGTACTTGGAGAATGCCTGGGAAACCTCTAGATAAGAGCCAGACATCAGGCTCTTATGGTCTGCCCATCTTGACCACCTATTCCTCATTGTGTGAACCAGCTCCTTCCTAACAGGCTTTTCATGCACCTGATGAAGCTGTCCTATCCATCACGTATCTATCTATCTATCTATCTATCTATCTATCTATCTATCTATCTATCTATCATCTGTCTGTCTATCTATCTATCTCCCTTTAGACAAGAGTCCTATGACCATCACCACAATTTCAGCCACTGATCTCTGTCATTTGAAGTAAGTTTTGGGGAGAACCCTGGGACCAAAAACTATGTGAATGTCACTAATAATTGCTGACTTTATCTTAAATTCCCAGCAGTTTTAGGATTCCTGCTGTAAATTTCTACTGTCATGGACCATCCTGCCCAGATCCACCCAATGTGGTATAATTCCTTAGTTTTGCCATGGAGGGAATAATTAAGATTCCACAATGCAAGGCACAGCGAATGGCTGGCAACATTTCTATATTTCATTCTGACAGGTTCGAGTTACACAGTCTTTGGACACAGCCCTTCTTGCAGAGTCAGTAACCAGCACCTTTTCTAGCTCACATGTGCCTCTGAACTGATTGTCGGGTGTTCATTGCACGGTGTGCATTTCTTGTGCTCTGCTGATTCTTCCGGCCGCAACACTCAGCCTTTGTCTTGCCAAGAGTGTTTATGTTAAAATGTGCCCCTTTAGTGATGATGGCATTCTGGAATGCAGACTCACTGACTAGGGCCTTGAACGAGCCATTATAAACTCCCAAGTATGTGCCAGCAGGGAGCCTCATCATGTATTTCACAGTAAAGTGAGCAATGTCAGTAAGAAATCCTCCAACAAAAGAGCAAGTCTAAATATATTATAATACTGGACTTTTGGTCAAGGTGGAGACATAGGCTCACCTCTTTGCAAAACTACATCAAAATTACAACTAAAATACAAAACAACCATCACTCAGAACCATCAGAAATTGAGTTGAATGGAAGTCTGATAATTACAGAGTTGAAGAAACCACATCCATCCAGGCTGGTAGGAGGGGTGCAGATGTGGAACGGGCTGGTCCCTCACCCACATGTGGTAGATAAAAATTCAGGAGCAAGGAGTCCTAGCCCCACACCAGGCTCCCCAGCTCAGAGTTCCAGTGTCAGGAAGATAAGTCCCCACAGCTTCTGACTGCAAAAACCATCTGGGATTGAGTCAGTGGAAGAAGCTGTTGGAGCCCCAAGCAATTCCTCTTAAAGAACCCACACATGGACTCACCTACTCAGACTCACTCCCTCTGAGCTCTAGCACCAGGGTAGCAGCTTGAAAGGCATCAGCAGTGTAGAGGGAGAAACTGAAGCATCTGGCATCAAGGCAAGCAGAGGGCATTGTCCCTTTTCTAAACCCTCCACCCACAGAGCCAGCAAACTGGTGTCATATCTGAGACCCCCTCAACCTGGCTAACACTGTTTTGACCTGCCTTGGAGATCCCGGGAGACTCCACCCCACCCAACTTATGGACCTATCCAAACTGCTTTTCCATATGAATGGCTGGTCTTGGCTCATGCTTCACAACTTCCTAAATCCTATCAAACAAGCAACAGCTGGCCTCAGTGAGCCCCACGGGCAATGGCAACAGCCAGCAGAGATTCATTGTTTGCCTTCACTTGGAATCTCCAAGCCCAGCACAAGTAGCAGCCATCTTAGATTGCTTTATAGCCCAGGCAGGGTGGTCCCGGGCAAAACACAGGTGGGGACTGACCTTGGCCTACACCACCGGGGAATCCCCTGGCCAGCTCACCCAATAGGCAACTATAGACCACCACGTCGGAGCATCACCACCCTGCCCCTGCATAGCTGATCCTCCCTGGAAGGCGGAGGTTTGTGTTCAGTAGTCACAGACAGTCCTTGCAGCTGGCTGGCCTGAATAAATCCCTCCCATTGATCTGCCAACAGCAACCATGGCTCAACTACAGAGGAGGGTGTAGTCAGCCCACTCGAAGGGCGCATCTCAAACACCGAGTTTGGGTGACAGGGGAGCCTGTGCCACTGGACCCCATAGGACACCTACTACATTAGGCCACACTATCAATACATGGAGTCAAAGCAGTTCTACCTAATACATAGAAACAAACACAGGGAAGCTGCCAAAATGAGGAGACAAAGAAACATGGCCCAAATGAAAGAACAGATCAAAACTCCAGAAAAAGAGCTAAACAAAATGGAGATAAACAATCTATCAAAGTGGAACCTAATCAACAAAATAAACAAGCAAGCAAAATATAACCAGCAACATTGAAATAAAAAACAAATTGACTGTAACCAGAAGGGATGAGGAGGGGGAGATAACAGGGGAAGAGGAGAGGAAAGGTCATCGAGGAACATGCATAAAGGACCCATCGACAAAGCCAAACGGGGGAAAGATTGAGGGTGGGAGGTGGGGAGGGGTGCGGGTAGAAAAAGCGGTGGTGGGAAATGTTGACGTGGAGATGATGGGATGGGGTGCAGGGCAGAAGGGATAAAGGGGAGAAAACAATGAGACAACTGTAATAGCAGAGTCAATAAAATACACACACAATAAAAACAATCTATCAGATATAGTATTCAAAACACTGGTTATAAGGATGATCAAGGAACTTAGTGAGGACCTCAACAGCATAAAAAAGGTCCAGTCAGAAATGAAGGATACATTAATTGAAATATAAAACAATTTATAGGGAAACAAGAGGACAACAGATGAAGCCGAGAATCAAATCAATCGTATGGAACATAAGGAAGAATAAAACAACCAATCAGAACAACGAGAAGAAAAACAAGGATAGTGTAAGCAGCCCCTGGGACAACTTCAAGAGGTCCAATGTTTGCATCATAGGGGTGCTAGAAAGAGGAGAGAAAGAGCAAGGAATTGGAAATTTATTTGAAAAAATAATGAAAGATAACTTCCTTAATTTGGTGAAGGAGATAAACATGCCAGCCCAGGAAGCACAGTTGTCCCAAACAAGATGGATGCAAAGAGGCCCGCTCCAAGACATATCATAATTAATGACAAAGGTTAAAGATAAAGAGAGAATCTTAAAAGCACCAAGAGAAAAGAAGTTAGTTACTACAGGGGAGTTCCTATAGGACGGTCAGCTGATTTCTCAAAAGAAACTTGGCAGGCTAGAGGGGATTAGCAAGAAATAAAAGTCATGAAAAGTCATGAAAAAGCAGGGACCTACAGCCAAGATTGCTCTACCCAGCAAAACTATCATTTAGAATAGAAGGGCAGATGAAGAGCTTCCCAGACAAGAAAAAACTAAAGGAGTTCATCATCACCAAATCATTATTATATGAAATGTTAATGGAACTTATTTAAGAAAAAGATCAAAACTATGAACAATAAAATGGCAAAAAATACATATGTATCAACGATTGAGTATAAAAAGCAAACTGAGCAAACAGGAAGAACAGAGACAGACTCACGGATATGGAGAGCGTTTTGATGGTTGCCTAATGGTAGGGGGTGTGGGGGAATGGGCGAAGTGGTGCAAGGATTAAGAAGCACAAATAGGTGGTTACAGAATAGCCATGGGGATGTAAAGTACAGTATAGGAAATGGAGTAGCCAAAGAACTTATATGCATGACCCACGGACATGAACAGTGGTGGGGGGATTGCCTGAGGGAGTGGGGGGTGCTGGGTGGAGGGGAGCAAAGGGGGAAAAATCAGGACAACTGTAATAGCCTAATCAATAAAATACAATAAAAAAAAGAAATATATTATAATACTATAATACTACATGTATGAAGTGTGGTCATTATCTTCCGGGTTGCTGGAACCATTTGCTTACTGTCAGAGAACAATGACTGATGATGTTAGGCAAAACAATTTCCCTAAAAACCTACAGGTTCACATGAAGTTCTGATCTGGATAAAGCAGAGACAATAAAATACTTTACCATGTCAAGTATTAGGAGCAGTAACACCAATAGGAACCATAAAATTGATCCGAGTCTTCCATTTTTCTTCCTTTGGTGCACCATGGAAAGCCAATGTGCAGACTCTCAGAAGCAGTCTCTCCGATGTCCTCTTAATGTCTCTTCGGCTCCACCCTACCGGCAGGAGGGTGATCAAATAGGTTAGTGTAGCTCCCTCGCGCTCTGACTGTCTTCCTCTCCCAACACTCCTGCCTCCTGAACCCTTGTGCTTGGTGTTGCCAACAGTCTCCAGAGTCTTTACCACTGCTATGCCCTTGCACAGATAGTCAAATTCCTCCATTGTAGTAATTCTCAGCTGCATTATGTGTTTATTCATCTCTCACACCATCTAGACTATAAGACAATCACAGCAGGTCCCATGACCTCTTCATATTACTCACGTGTTTGGGTCATAGAGAGAGATAAAGAATAATTTGTTGAATGAATGAATGAATGAATGCATGCTTCAAAGGGGCCATTTAAAATATAGATTCTCACTGGTTTAGGGTGAAGGTTGTGGTCACTTGCTTAGCATGAATAGAGGACATTTTCATTACTTACTACTGTTGGGTTCCTCAGTTCTGTCGACAGAAGATGTATTGCGGAAAGAGTAGAAAGTTAACGTACAGGGAGGTTTTCAAATGCAGCCCTTTACTGGAGGAAAAAAAAAATCTGAATCAATCACATCCTAAATCGCTCTGCCTGGTAAGGAAAGGAGTTAAATGAATCAATTCCATTAAAATAAACCACACTGGCTTCCAGCATCTATTACGTTACATGCTCAATTCATGTCACTATTTTTGTAGCTAGTAACTTACGTTATTTGCAATAACTGAACTTATATATTATGTTATATACTAATTTCTCACATTTTACAATATATCATTACATGATAATTTCCCATCCCTAAAATATAAGTTCTATTAAAGACTACTAAATCTAAAAGTATAGGTTAATGTGGTCTAAAAAACTGGGTTTATCCAATTTCTTACTATTGAATTGGCTGCTCATTTGACTGACTCAAATAATCCAAACATATTTTTGCGCGTGAAGTACATGTTGCCTAAGTCTCACACTTTTGAATTAAGAAAAAATAGCTCCACTTAAATTCAAACTATTTAGTTAAAAATGCTTTGCAAGTTTCTGGAAACTCATTTCACTGAAACACATTTGGATGTGTAATGATTTGCACTTTTCATTTTTGTGGTAATATTCACTGTTACCGCACACAGCACATTTTATAACTTTATACTAGTAAGGAGGATTTGAAAGTCTCCCTTTGATTGACTTGCAGTGATGAAAACAATCTGTTAATTGACAATGCAGGATCAATGAACAAACTCGTGACTTTTAAAGTGAACAACATCCCCTAAATTATATTTTAAAGAAACGTGTTTAACTTTTGTTAATGTCTACTTCCATTTTTAGTATTTTGTGTTTGTTTTCCTTTTGTGTGCATGTGTGCGTCTTGCCACACTGAATCATTTTCATTAAAAATTATGGCCAGAGTTGAGCTTGGGGCCCCTGGGAAAGAACAGCTTATTGTTACCATAAAAGTACAGTCTATCCCCCTAATGCCTGTTTGTGAGCCAGACTGTTTTGCTGAAATGTCTTCAGAAAGCTCTGTGAAAGAATAACCTATGTCTTATACCTAATAGGTTTTCAGTAACTACTTGTTAAATGAATGACAAACACAACTAAAATGGAAGATGATACTTGAAAATGATGTTGCTTGGGTTTCAGTAAGGACACTTAAAGTTATGATAAACGGTCTTAATGTAAATTACTACCTGACTGAAATTCAGTGCTGTCATGTAGCTCCATAAAAAAGATAATACGGATATAGTCATCACAGCGATATGTTTTTTCTTAAACTTTCAGAGGAACGGGCAAGAAAAAGAACTACATTTTTGAGTATGTATATACACTACAAACTAATCCAGGAACTTCCTATATCCCACTTAATCCTTGTAGCAAAGTAGGTTACCTACAAAGAAAATGAAGTTCAGAAAAGTCTGGAAACTCACACAGCATTAAACAGAGGGAGAGGGGTAGGTTGAGGGTTGCACCCATCTGGTTCCAAGGCAGCCACCACTGAGGTGTCTATTGAACATATATTTGGAACAATCATCAGACAGTTCTGGTAGCTCATGGCGGAAAGGGTGGCAAAAAGTTTGAAAGTCACTCTTATGACCAGTTTGCTTCCTGGATCCTGACCAACCCAGTGGATCTACGTGTGGCCACTTTTGTAAACAGTCCAGTCTCCATATCAACGAGCACAGCAGAATCAAGAATCTTTCCAAAAAGTTTGTACTGTAGGTTTAATATTATCTGTTGTTCAGGGGAAGTGGTGATTGTTAAGATCCCTGGCATCATTATTTTCCCTTAATAGCAATCCTTTTTCTTTTTTTTAAAGACAGCAGCAGGACAAGCATCTTCTGAGGATTTATAACACTGCCTGACTGACCTCAGCTCCGTTTGTGCCAGTCTAAGGCTGAATTTCCAATTAGATAAGACAGGACAAGAGAAAAGAAACTATCCAAAGCTTAGTGGTCAAGGGCACAAATGTCAGAGTCAGACAACCTTGGACTATAAACCCTGGCACTGCCATCATGCTAACGTGTAGTCAAGTTATGCTGTCTTTCTGGGCCTTAGTTTCCTTTCCTGTAAAATGGGTATAATAATGGTATCGAAGTTGTGCAGATTTTGTAAGGATTAAATGAAACACCTGTTAAGTATTTACAATGGTTTGGTACATTGAAAAAGACTTAATAATTTATCATTTTTATTGACGTTGTTCACGTTCAATAGTTACTAAATTACATTTTTTCCGCATCCACCTGCGAACGATCTTCAAGGCTGTGAGCTCAGAAAATCTAGCAAGCCTTCATGGGCTTTGCAACCAGAGGTGATGTCTGTGATTCCAAGGAGAAAACAGAACTCTAACAGAACTCCTTTCAAGCTAAATTCCCATCCGATAGGGAGTGATGACTTCGAATGGTCCTTTTGCTTATTTAATATGATCAGAATTTTCGGTATTTCAGAATCACATTTGTATTTATTCAGTAACTTTCACCAAAGAAGCTCGAAATCAGTGTGTCACCAAAAGGAACTGAAGAACCTTGAGGCTGAGAAGTAATGCCAGCTGACTGAGGGACAGCCAGGATCCCCGGGAAGCCCGGCCTGGCTCCGATCACAGTTTGGGAGGGAATGCGGTGGAAATGAGATACTTCTGACATGTCAAAAAGAGCATTTTGTCCCTCTGGCTTCTGAGAAGGGTGGGTAACAGCACTGTTGGAAGAGGGAGGGAGGCAGGCCTGGCGACAATCTGGACGAGGAATACGTAGGCCACAGAGGTCTCGTTTAGCTAAGGGCGAGGTGAGAATGGCAGAAAGGTCTGCAGAGGTAGCTGACAGCGCTTCTGGCCAGGAAACGCCGCTTTGGGCTGGCATCTGGTCCGGCGAGGCCGTGCGTTTCCGCCATGTGGCTGGTTAGCAGTGAAACACCGACCACCAAAACTCCACTCCTGCATCATGAGTGTTTGGTTCTTAGCAACGCTTCTCGGCCACACAGGCCCTTTCATTAGAAGAGCCCAACCAACAGACTGAGGAATAGGAATGGAGATCCCCACCGCTTCCCCTAACGTCCGCCGGGGCCTCCTGCCAGGAGAGCAACGCCTCCTGGGCGGCTGTCACTCACCCCGCGGCGCTGCCGCGGATGCCCTCCTCACCCGGTGTCGCCCCGCCCCGCGGCGCGCGAGCGTGTCGTCACTCACGTTCGGCCAATCGGAAAGCGCGACCAAAATAGCACCATATAAATACGTGCGGGCCTCGTTGCTGCGTTAAACCGCGCGCTAGGGTGGGGCTGCGCGCGCAGGTGGGAGGGGCGGGGCTGGCACTACCTGCCGGGCGGCGCGGGCTCTGCACTCCCTTTGCACCCAGCGCACCTGTTCTCGCCTGACGTAGGCGGGGGAGGTTGTCCGCGGCTTTTCCAAAACACTCGCAGAGCCAGGAGTTTCTGTGTGAATAACACTGACGTGGCTGGGCTCCGGCTCGACAGAAGTCGTCGCCCCACTCCTCACTGGCTTCCCCCTCGGAAGGAAGCGCAGCCCGCAGCCTGTGGCTTGCGTAATCAAAGGGCCTGTTCAAAGAGCAGGCAAACCGCGTTTCCAGCGGGGACTCCTTGTCCCGCGGGGGCTGATGTTAATGCAGCTGGCGCTAAGCCCTGGAGGAAAGTCTGCGATGAATGGACCCATCGCTGCCCTCTCCCACCGGCTCAGAGCTCCCGGTGGGAGAGAGAGGGGTCCACGCCCAATCGAGGCCACGGTGATAAGATAGACAGCCTCCCCAGCAGGCAGAATCACTTCGGGGTGGAAGGCGTGTCTCGGGTCACCTTTCTAGGAAGAGGTGGCTTTTGAGCTAGCAGGTGGAAAAATAAAGGCTTTGACATTGTATACACGTGGGTGCTAGCCTCTGCTCGGGTCACGCACCCTCTCTGTGACACTGAACACATCAGCAAACCTTGCAGTGTCCCCATCTTTAAGATGCCGATAACGGTACGTGCCCGCTAACGAATTTTTGAGCTCCTCCCCTACCCACTGTGATCATGTTCATTTTTCTTTTATTTGCCTCCTTCCCTTCTTTCCTTACTGCCTTTCTTCTTCACATTGTCTCCTTCATTTTCGGTTCTCCATCATTCCTTCCTCTTTCTTACTTTTTTCTAATTGAGATATAACTTGCACATAATTAAACTGCAGAATGATGCAGAGAGATCTTAAGAAGTCTCGGTGAACGTTTATGGATGTACGCACATGTAATCAGCTCCCAGACCAAGAGATAAGACATTCCTATAACCCCAGGCTTCCACCTGCTCCTTCCCAGTCAATACTTGCCACTCCAGAGGTAACCCCTGTTCTGACTTCTATTACTAAATTACCAATTTTGCCTGTTCGCCATCAACCGGTTACTTTTCTCTGTGGTTTCTTTCACCCAAATAATATCTGTAAGATTCATCCATGACACTGCATATATCAGTGGTTTGTTTATTGCTGGGGAGTATTCTATTGTATGAATGTACTACAAATTAATCTATCCGTTCTACCAGTGATGGGCATTTTGGTTGTTTTAGTCTTTGGCTATTGTGAATGAAGCTGCTGCAAACATTCATATGGTCTTTGGTGAATAAATGGACTCGATTCTGTTGGGTGTATACGTATGAGCCGGATTTTTGTGTCAAAGGGTAGATGTATGTTCTGTTTTAATAGACACTGTCTCACCGGTCCCGCACAAGGCCGAATCAATTTATGAAAGCTAGCTTCCTCCCATCCTTGCCAACAGTTGGCATTAACAGTCTTTAATTCTTGGTAAGTATGTAGCAGTATTTCCATGTGTTTTTCATTTGTATGTCCCAAATGAATAATGATGTCGAGCTCCTTTAATAGCCAATTAGCCATTTGGTTAACTTTTTGTGAAATAAGTGTTCAAGTCTTCTGTTTTTTAATGGGCCCATCCATCTTTTCCTTATGATTTCTAGGAATGCTTTATATTTTCCGGATATGAGTCTTTAGTAGGCATCACGAATATATTCTCCCAGCCTGTGCCTTGCCTCTTCAGTTTCTTATGATATCTTTATTTCATTTTGTTTTAAAAATCAACATATACCCTGACTGGTGTGGCTCAGTGGGTTGGGTGTCGTCCTGCAAAGCAAAAGATCGCTGCTTTGATTCCCTGTCGGGCCACATGTGTGGGCTGCGGGTTTGGTCCCAGTTGGGCTGGGTGTGAGAGGCAATCGATCTGTGTTTCTTACATGGATGTTTCTCTCCTTCTCTTTAAAAATAAATAAATAAAATCTAAAAATAAATAAATAAAATCTTTTAAAAATAAATAAAAATCAACATACATTAACATCAAGGGTTATTTAAATTACAGTTCTGTGAGACTTGACACATGTACAAATAGTGTAACCGCCACTGCAATCGGGATCCAGAACACTTCTGTCACTTCCCCGAATTCCCTTGTGTTTCCCCTTTATAGCCATACCCTGCCCCCCAATCTGTAACCTCTGAGAATCACTATTCTTTGTTTCCATAGCTTTGCATTTTCCAGAATGTTATATAAGTGGAATCATATAGTGGGTAGTCTTGTGAGTGGGGCTTCTTTCACTCAGCATAACACCAGCGGGACTCACCCACGTGGTTGCATGTGTCAATGGTCATTCCTTTTTCTCACTCGGTGGTAGTCTCTTGTATGGCTATACTGTGGTTTATTCACTTGTTGAAGGGAGTCTGGGTTGTTTACACTTTTTGACAACCGTAACTTGCACTTCTAGAAGCATCTGTGTACAGGTTTTTGTGTAAACACACACTTTCATGTTTCCAGACTGAGTACCCAGGAGAGGGTTGCTGGGTCATTTGTGTGTGTGTAACTTTACACAAATATGTCAAACTGTTTCCCACACAGGACCATTTGCGTTCCCATCAGCAACGTGTGAGAGTTCCAGCTGCCTTGCACCCTCACCAGCGCGTGTTATCATCACTGTTTCTCTTTTAGGCTTCTAATAGGTGATGGCAGCATCTCATCATGCTTCTGCTGTGCATTCCCAGAAGGCTAAATTGTTGCGCATCATTCTGTGGGTTTATATGGAATACATTTATTCTCATTGGTAAGATCCATTCAAGCATTTTGCCTCCCCTTGCCCCTTTTAAATCGGGTTGCTTTCTTACTGTTGGATTTTGAGAGTTCGTGTATTCTGGATATAACTCCTTTGTTAAAATGACTATCTTCTTCCATTAAATTGACTTTGTACCTTTGTGAAAAATCAGTTGGCCATATTGCTTATTACCTATCTTGCATGTCTACTTTTTCATCATAGCCCTTAACTTAGCATAGTTACTTTAAATTCCCTCTCTGATAATTCCAAACTCTGCAACATAGCTGAGTCAGGTTCTGATGCTTGCCTTGTCTCTTCAGGCTGTATTTTTTTTTCTTGCCTTTAAATACGCATTGTTAATTTCTTGTTGCACACCGAACTTGATGGATCAGGCTTTGCGTGGAAGTTTTATGTTAATCTGACCAGGAGTTGGCCTGTGATTATTGTTTGCCATAGCTAGAGGTTTCTTCTAGTTTCCTTGTTTTTGGGTGTTTCCCTGTTGTCTTTGGGTTTTGCTAAGAACTCCTTAAATAGAGTCTGTTTTGCAGCTAGGTCTCTCAGTTGGAATCCCCTGTTGTCATGTACTGGAGGCTGTTGATGTGGCGGTAAGGCCTGGGGAAGTGATCTCTGAGTGGATGATCGAATAGTAGTTCTTTAGTGGGCCTGAGTCCTTGTGCTGTGACCTTCAGAAGCAGTTCTTAGCCTTTTTTTTTTTTTTTTTTTTTTTTTTAGTGATCCCCTTATAAGAGACAGGAAGGCTCAAAGGGGGCTGGAGTTGGCTAGCTAAATTCCATTCCTCCAAATCAGATAAAACTCCAGTAGTTTCCCATACAGGGCAGGTCTTTATTATGGCAACCTCACTAGGTGTTTTTCAGAATGGTTACTCTTCCCCTTCCCTGCCTGAAACCCTGGTGGGTCTCCTGGAGATAAAGCCCATGAAAGTGTGGGGCCCTTCTAAGACCGTCCCCCCAGGAGAGCTGAAACCAGAAGTTCTGTTAATTAATTTTTAAGTTAAGATTTTTCCAGTTATTTTTCTCTTATTGATTTCTGATTTCCATTGTGGTCATAGAACATATTTTGAATTATTTCAATTTTAAAAAAATTGATTAAGGTTTACTTTCTGACCCTGGATATGGCCTATTTTGGTGAATGTTCCTCAAGAAAAATGTGGTAGCTGGAATATTCTACAAATATCAGTCCAGCTAGTTGGTCGATGATGTTTTTAAGTCCTGTGTCCTTGCTGATTTTCTTTTTGTTCTGTTGATAGTTGAGAGAGGAATGTTGAACTCTCCACCTATCATTGTGGATTTGTCTATTCATCCTTTCAGGTTGATCAGTTTTTGCTGCAGGTACTGTGAAGCTCTGTTGTCAGGAGCATACAGATTTAGAATGTCTGTGTTATCTTGTTGATAAACAGCAAAGACAGTGAAAGGTCTGGGCTGTTACCCTCCTTGCAAGCCAACAGGTTAGCCTGTTAGTTTCATGGGTGCTGACAGAAGACGGTGGTTCCTCGGTCGGCAACACAGGACTTTATTAGCCGTAAGAGTCATAGCCACACTATCATCAGCTCCTTGAGCCCCATTTCCTACTAGATAATGTGAAGGGGACCAGATGGTACCTGAGCATGAAGTGGGTAGTGTCACAGTAGAGGATCCCCGAGATCAGGGGGACCCAAATCTTCAATGATGGGCAGCAAGCCTTCCTGAACTTTGCTCCAAAGGGACACATTATTATTATTATACTGGACTTAAAACAAGCCAAGCCCTTGCTTGGTTGGGAAGCACTCGTTCTATTTCCAGTGCGGTTGACTCTACGAATGTCCTTGAAAAGATCCAGACCCAGGACAGTCATTGCCCCTGCTTACAAGAAGTTCAGAAATATGAGAGTCTTTGGGGAATTGTCTTTCAACAATACCACCCCTCTTTATCCCTGGTTATTTTTCTTGATCTGAAGTGTACTTTGTGTGATAGTAACCTAGGCACAAATTGTGTGTGTGTTTTGTTTTGTAGACAGCATATAGTTTGGTTGTTTTTTGTTTTTGTTTTTTTATCCATTCTAAAAATCTCTTATCTTTTCATGGTTGTGTCTAGACCAGGGGCCAGCAAACTCTGCCTGTGGGTCAGACCTGGTCAGCTGCCTGTTTTTATAAATAAAGTTTTACTGAAATTCAGCCATACTTATTTGTTTATATCTTTTCTATGACTGCTTTCCTCTTATGAGTTGAATAGTTGCAACAAAGATCATAAAACTAAGAAATCCCAAAATATTTACTATCTGGCACTTTATAGAAAAAAATTCATAGAACCCTCTTTTAGATCATTTACTTTTAATGTAATTAATTATCGATAGGTCTGGATTTAGGTTATTTTAGTATCTCTTTTGTTCGTCCCCTCTGTGTTTCACTTCTTTATTTCCCCTTTCCTGACTTGTTTTGGATTAGTTGAATTTTTTTTTTTTGGATTCCATTTTCATTTTTTAAATTTATTTATGAATTTTAGATTTTAGAGAGAGGGAGGAAGGGGGAGGGAGGGAGAGAAAGAAACATTGATTTATTGTTCCATTTATGTATGCATTCACTGAATGATTATTGTGTGTGCCCTGACTGGGGATGGAATTGCAGCCTTGGCGAATCGGGAAGACACTCTAACCCACTGAGAACCCGGCCACGGCCTTCCATTTGAATTTTCCACTGTTTTTCAATATATATCTTGTACATGTTTTTAGTGGTTGCTCTAGGGATTATAAAGTACATATTTAATTTATTTTTAACATTTCACAGTATAATTAAAACAAATATTTTATCACTTCATGTGGAATGTAGAAACGTGACCACCACATAGATTTATTTGCCTCTCCCTCTTTCTGTCGGAATATCAGTTTATTTAGATCTTCCTTAATTTCTCTCAGAAATGCTTTGCAGTTACCAACGTAAAGACTGGAAACTTTTTTTGTTAGATTTAGTCCTAGGTAGTTATAACAGCATTTTTGATGCTGTTATAAATGGCATTTGAATGCTGTTATAACAGCATTTTTGATGCTGTTATAAATGGCATTTGAATTTTTTCATTTTCAAATTTTTGTTGTTGATACCTGTAAATATGATTGATTTTTTGTATATTGGCCTTAAAAGGCAGTGACTTTGATGAATTTATTTACTAATTTTAATAATTTGTTCTTTATTTTTCATGTTTATAATTATGTCCTCTATAAATATAATTTTACTTCTCCCTGTGCCATCTTTATACCTTTTTTTTTCTTGCCCTATCGCATTACCTAAGACTGGCAGTACAATGTTGAGTAGAAAGGGTTATAGTGGATACTCCTTAAGGGATTTGGAAGGATGAGGGAGATTCCTCTCCATTCTGTTCTTTTTAATTCAGTACTGTGTTTTGGAGCAGTATGACATGGGCCCTTGAAGGGACTGAGGGTGCACTACTTATTTCCAAAAGCATCAATTTAGTCTTATGTAGCCTCCAGAGAGGAAACAGGTAGATAGATGTCCCTATCCTATACATGCCCTTGTTCAAATTTGAAACAGACACTCCTTAGGACAGACCGCTTGAAAAAAAAGCTGCTCTTTTCTCTGGACGGGTACAGACCTGGCTATGACTCAGGGTTTGGGGAGCGGGGCACAAGCTAGATATCGGGTGAGCCTCCACACAGCGTGGAGAAGTCAGGTCCGGGGACTGGAGAACACAGCCTACCTGTCCTGAGGAGATGGGTCCCAGCTCACCAGTGTCAGCTCTGGAAACAGACAGTCCATCTTTTGATGTCCCCCAGGGTTTCTGGCCCCAAATCGCTGATCTAAGTCTCTGATAGGCAACTGACATCACATACCTTACATTGCTTGTGAAATCATTTCAAATCCCAAAATTAGGAAAAGGAAGTGGAAGATTATCATCACTCCGGTCTTCTGTCTCTACGGTGGCCTCTTGCCTTCATCACTATTATCTCCCACCTGCCCCTTTCTTCTGATCGGATCATACGTACATCAGCTTGGCCCATGTGAAAAGAATTTGGATGTACAGGATCAGCTGCATTCATAGAAGGCCGAGGAAGCAACAAGCTGATTTGGGGGGTGAAACTGGAGAAGCTCTCACCCCCCTCTGAAGATAGTCCATCAGCATTGATAGAGGCCACTGGGGGCACACATTCCTTGCCTGTCTTTTGTTGTTGTTGTTGTTAAGGGTGTTTAAGAACTTTCTGTGATAGAATGCAAATAATCCTCAAGGTGCCTTAAGTCATTAGCAGCTCTGAACACCCTTCTGTGACTTCATTAACACAGTATTGTGTTTTTATCAGTTACCTTTCTAATGACCTAGCATAGTTAAGTTTTGCCAGTGAGAGCTAGCAGAGAAGTGTGAAGAACAAGGACTATTGCCAAGGGGATTTCTTCAGCTGCAAAATAAGGTTGTGTGTACTCAATTTTCTTTTCCAGCTCCAACACCCAGGGTTCTCAGTATTATCTGCAGAATGTTTGGGAGGAGGGGAGGCAAGAAGCTAAATGGGCAGCTAACCAAACGCATGATTATGTGGCGCTGTTGGGGTCCACCCCACCACACCTTGTGCTCAGGAAAGGGAGGCGGCTCTCTTGGGGCCTCCATCTACACTGCTCTTCTTCCCACTGGTTCAGGAGATTCAACGCCCAGGCCTTTGCGACATTTTGATTTTTGTCTCCATGTAAAACCATGGCAGAGTGAGCCAGTGTCTCGGGGAAGAGACATAAACGTTGGTGGCAGTACCTGTCATAAGGGATTAAAACCCTCCTCCATGCTCTGCAATACCCTGAGCCAACTGCCAGGTTTGCGTGTCCGTGTCATTTTTATAACTGTCGACGCTGTCTTGCCTTGCGATGCGCTTCTTCAGCGGATGTTGTCTCTTATTTGTCTGTTCATCTCTATCTCTGCACATAGTAAGTGCCCAACTGATGTTCAGTGAATGAATGAATGAGAAAGAGACAGGAGAGTGAATCAAATTTCTTCAGGTTTATATGTCAGCCATGACTTGGGTTCTGTCCCCATGTGAAACCGCACGTCCATTTAGGAACTAAAATCCAATGATTCTTATTTCACGATGTTTGTGTCGCTGCCTCGCCAAGTAGTTCCTGTCCTGGGAAGTAGCCTTCAGTCTACTTTTCTAATCACCAGTTCTCCCTTATCCTTCCTACACAAGTCCATCTTTCTAAAGTACATTTTCAACTTATCACTGGGCTGCTCAGGGCATGTGGTTGATTCATTATCCTGCACAAGTTAAAGTCCGAATTAATGGGTTCACTCTTCCATATCCTACTATCCTATCAATAAAAGGTTGTCTTGAGCTGTTATCAAGCCTCTGGGGAGAAGGAGCTCCACCTACATTCTCTGCTCTAGCCAGTTTATCATCGCGTCTGAGCCCTTGCAAACTATTGCCCTGCCTGTCCCAATAACTTGCATCTTTCCAGGAACTTGGTAAGCCCACCCACCCCAGAGCATCCCAGGCCACCTCCGACTTTCCCCTCAGTAGCACTTAGTCACTATACTAAGTGCAGAATGGGATTGAATCAATGTTGACATGATTTTAAATTGTGGCAACAACACAGGGCATCCCAAGCAAGAACAGGGAAGCAAGAGTAGTGACTAGGGTGGGAAACAGGGTGGGTGAGGGTCTTTGCATGACTGCTTTTGTGGACTGACGTTAAAGGTGTCCCACCGGCTTCCCGTCCTGTCGTGCAAACACCTGGGCAGCGGGCGATTCTTTCTGCAGAAATCTACAACCAGAGAGCTCCCTTAGGTTCTGAACCACCTGAGGGCTCTGAGCTCTCTCTAAGGGCTTTGAAACTCAACTCGTAAGAGTCTACAGAGCCTTTTCTGGGACTGTGTTGAAGGGTGGGAGGAGCAGGGAGAGCCCAGGTAGCCCACTCCCTGCACAGCGCTGGGCCCGGGTCCCACCTGTGCGTAGGGCTGGGGAGGACCCCATGCGCTGCGCCTGGGTATGCCAGGCCTCTAGTAATTTGTTATCAAGAAAGAAACTCCCAACAAAATCATGTTTCTTGCTCAATGCTGAAGGTGATAAATTGCCCAAGATGATTATGGACCAGGGTGGATCGGCCCAAGATCACCTAAGACATGGGCAGGTTGACTTACTGTCAAACTGAACAGGATCTGTTGGGACTGCTGATGTTG
The DNA here is from genome assembly GCA_004026545.1 of Mormoops blainvillei. Taxonomy (NCBI): domain Eukaryota; kingdom Metazoa; phylum Chordata; class Mammalia; order Chiroptera; family Mormoopidae; genus Mormoops; species Mormoops blainvillei. Next base: position 92,590 of record PVJD01002193.1, on the reverse strand, counting down.
CATGCAGCTAAAGTGCTGTCAAGCATAAACAAACGATACACATTTGTTGTAAAAAAAAAATTTAGAAAATACAGACAAGCAAACAATAAAAATCACCCATAACCCTATCATATTTCAGTGTACATCTTTTAAGTCTCTTACTCTCCCTCTCCCGCCAGCCCCTCCCTCCTGCACTGTCCTCCTTTATACTTTTGCACTGGGGGGTCTTTAACCACTGGCTCTGCCTGGGAAGTCCTTGAACTAGATCTTTCAGTATCCATGCTTCCTGCCTCACTTCCATCCTGCCCCTCTCCTAGGGCACATGCTTCTCCTCGCAGCCTTTTTCACGCCCGGGGATGATTTCAGATGGGATCATCCCCGCGGGGAGGGACAGAGACCAAGCCAAGCCTCCTTGTGAAGATGGACACAACCGGAAGCTGAAAGAAGTCCTCACTGGACTCGAATGGCAGGGTCACTGGCACAGCCCTGGGCTCAGCTCAGGGCAGCATGGGGACTGAGCGAAGCTGGAGCCCCTCAGACTGCTGCTTTCTGACCGCTGTCACCAGACAACCAGCACGTGACTGTCTGCTCCAGCACGATGGTGGTGGCATTTGGGGGCAGGGAGTGGGACACCTTGGTAGAAAGACTTTACTTTTTTATTGAGGTTGAACATATGCGTAATAGAGTGCATAAAGAAAACTCATCGCATGTGCACAACTCCATGAAGTCTTACATGTGTGGGCATCTGTATGCATCCCAGCTCAAGACAGAAAACATTCTGGGCCTCCCAGAAGCTGCCCCTCAGTTCCTTCCCAGGCAGCAGTCATTCCCCCTGAACCCTCCTTGAGGATTCTCAGAGGACCCCTGGAAAATATCACAGATTTTGGCTCTCTCCCTCTAAAAAGGCAGATGTTGAACTCATTCGACTTGTTTGATATGTTAAATCACATGGGAAGCACTGTCAATTAAGAAGTAACATCGAGCCTTCTTTATATTGTATTTGCATAAGTATATGTTAATAAATGTTCCAGAAATTATGGGAAATTCCTGGCATAAGATGCCTGTCATCAAAACTGAGGCGTCCCTAAAAGGACCGACATGGACTCTCAGGTTGTGGCACACGTGGATGAGCTCCATTCTGCCAAAAACGGCCCCTCGCTGTGGGGCTCTGGGATGTGCTGTAACGGCAGCAGCCTGTGCTTCTGCCAGCGCCACTGAGGCGGGCAAACAACGGCTGGAATGTGGACGAACAACAAGGGTTATAGGAAAACCCAGATGGTTGCTTGGTGGTCTTCCCTGGCAAAATCCATTTTTGGGTTTTTATGTGCCTTCATCCACCCTAGGGCATTTAAGCTGGACTGCGTTCAACTGGCACTTAGTGGGGTTATCAACCTGTTTTTGTTGTGGTGTGGATGTTTCCCAGGTAGGTTGAAGCCAGCAGGTTCATGCCCTCACAGCAGCAAAGAAACTGTTAGGAAATATGTTTGCACGTCACGTGAAGTCACAGGATAGTCACTGGTAGACCAATGTCTGTTGGCATCTAACTGTGTGTTCTACCCTGTTTTCACATACCAGTGTGACCAGCTACCATCAATCTTTCATGTCTTATACTCAAGCCTATTCTTTACAGGTTAAGGAAGATTTCCCAGACCCCAATTCAAGTGATCATGCTGGTTATAGTCTGGAGCCTGGTCATGGGCATTCTGGAAACTTCCTCAGAGGATGACAGCCCTCAAACCCCACTGGAAGAGACCTTACCAAGGACCAGTGACCACTGACATTGTTGCAGAACTAGAAGGCATCGAACCTTGGGTGCACAGGTCACATCGAGAAGATTCACCTTCTGCTTCTTCACATCAGCCGGAGATGTCCACATCGAACCGCCTGGAAACAGAAGCAGCTGATGCCCATGTAAACTGTCCCTGCCTAAGATGCGGGCAGGCTGGGCAGGCTGAAACTCAGTTACTTGATACTTAACAAGTAACCGGATAACAACAACAATGAAGGGCTCTCTGGTGTCCTGCTCAGGTGGGAGATTATGCCCCAGGGGTCTGGAAAAAGGAAATTACCCTGACATTCCAAAGGTATGTTATCATAGTTGCAAAAAGACAACAGGCAGGCTCAGGTAAGGCAAAGACTGACCTTTGTCAGGGAAGATACCGGGCTAGGACATGACTACCCGCCATGACTCACTTTTAGGGAGGAATTTTTATGTTCGACCATACTATGTAGTTAATTTCTGTCTCTGAGTTTGTAGGGCCCGCCCTGCAGGCCTCCCCGAGCTTGTCTGGTTTAGTACGCAGTGGCCCCGTTCCGTCCACAGAAGGATGACTCCTTCAACGGGGTCCTTCTTTGACTGGTTTGGGTCTTGGGGTCTAGGGCTTTGAAGTGCATCGCAAACACTGGGAATGATCCCGTGTGTAGTTCTCATTAAGATCTCCCTGGTGTTGTTCTATCGAAAATTTTAAATGCATGTTCTTAGCTGCTAACTGCCTAATAAACGATTTCCCTTAGACTGGAATGTCACAAAGGGGAAGAAGAGAATGACTGATTTAAGGGTTATGAAACTGGAACTGTGACCCATAAATGTCACAGATTAAGCAACACTGTCATGCCACACTAAGGATCGACACAGCTGCAGAGCAGGAGCTGAGAATGACACTAAGGCCTTAATTAAAAAATAAAATCTTTTAAAAAAGTATGTTTATTGATTTGAGAGAGAGAGAGGGAGAGAGAGTCAGAGAGAGAGAAATATCGATTGTCTCCCATAGGCACCCCGACTGGGGATCGAACCTGCAACCCGGGCATGTGACCTGACTGAGAATCAAACCCCAACCTTTTGGTGTATGGGACGATGCTCCAACCAACTGAGCCACACTGACCAGGGCTAATGCCTTAGTTTTTTGTTTGTTTGTTTGTTTTAATCACATCTCTCAGTTAAACTGAGAATATAATCAAAAGGTAGGAATTATTAAAGAAAAATAACCACAGGCCTAAAATGGCATCGCTCAAGCTAAAAGTGCATGAGAACAAACCTAGATTCAATACTTGGTCTGACTGCAGTTTCAACCTCCCCCAGAACAGTAATCGACCGCTCTGGAATTTTCTGGTCCCCATTCCCCTGCCCCATGGAAACAAGAGGCAATGAGCAGGATCAAAGCCCTCCCCCTTCTCTTCCCCCAAAGAAAAGGACTCTTGGCCCAGAAAGAATCCCTTCTTTTCTTTTGCTAATAGCTCCCTTGCCCCACCCTCCATCCTCCCGTTTTGTACAACCCCCGCCCCCGCCAAGGGTCCTTCTAACTGTAGGTGGTATGCTGGGGCCTGATTCATGAGTTGCTTAATAAAGCTAATTAGATCTTCAAGTTTACCCAGCTGAATTTTGTTTGTTTTTTTAATAACATTCATACGAACTTTAAAACATATAAAATAATTGCCTAAATAGTGTTTAGAAATACATACACCATAAAAGAAGCCTCTGGAAATGAGGGCACATTTCAAGGTAGCAGTGGCTTCCGGAGGGGATTCGACTAGAGTTAGGGCTGTGCCGGGAGCTGTTTCTGTAACATTTTAGCTCCTAAACTGGGAGGTGGCAACTGAAAGGTGTTTGTCCTATTACTTTTTATTCCTTCGTATATGCTTGAAATATTTCATTAAAATTAAAAAGGAAGAAGGGAAGAAAGAAGCCGCCTGAGCCCCTCTCAGCCCGTGCGGGGTGGGGTGGGCAGGCTGGGCTTCAGCGGATGCTGGGGGGCGGCGGGCGCAGAGTGGGACACACTGCTGCGAGACTGATCTCACGCCCTGCCTTTTCCCTCTTCCCTGGGGATCCCCCCTCCTCTGTGCTTTGCCTCCACGTCAGCAGTTTGGTGATTCCTGGGCAGTTCAGTGACTCATCTGTGCTTTTTCAGTCCCTTCGCCAGCAAATGCTTGTTACACATCCACCTTGCAAATGAAAAGAAAATTCCACAGTAATGTTAAGGATAAGTCATCCAAAACTCTGAGTCTTGGACAAGACCGATTAAAAATAGTTCTGTGCTGAAACTTAATCTTTCAAATTGCCTCTGCTTCTGTTGCTTTGATGTGAATCTCAAGTGTTTAAATGCAGGAGTTTTCATGTGGTGATTCTTTCCAGCCGCCTGTGACACTGATCCGTGCACAGGGAAGAAATGTCTTGAGCTAAATAAACCAACCTCACTGGGAAACGGGCCCCTTGCTAAGTTCCCTCTGGAAGGGACGCCTCCCCATATTGCAAACATTTTCTCCTCTGAGCGGTTTCAGTTCCAAACCAAACCAGTTTTACCACATGCTTTTGTACCTTTCCAGAGACTGATCCGAATCAGCTCGCCAGGGTTTAAAACCCATTTGATTCTTTCATTACTTAAAAGCCTCTTTCTTTTGAAAGCCTGTGGGTGAATCATAAAATTAACATCTAAAAAGACTCAGCAGCCATTGAACCCAGCGACGCTGGGGGAGTCTGACCCACAGCACCTTAACCGACCTTCCCGGGGGCACTGGGACTTGGCAAGGGGTCCTGCAGGTGGGAAAACGGTGGCTGCCGAGGCCTTGGAGGTCCTCCCGGGTGGGGGGGTGGCCGGGGGCGGGGGCGACAGGGACCGTCCTCTGTCCCCACCCTCCACCACAGTCCTTACAGACCGCTGTTCAGAGAGCAGCCCTCCCTCCTCCTTTAGATTTAATCCTTTCTCCAGCTCCGTTTAAAGCAGACATCAGCAAATGTTTTACAAACAGAATAGGGGAACCTACTTCAGTTCCTTTCCCATCTCTAAATTTCTGATTACTTCCGTTAGATACACTGTTTTTGAATTCACATGTTCAATTCTGTTTCACCCTTGTTCTACAAAATGTTAGACCGTCGACATTTTCTTTTTAACGAAAGAGGAAAGATGGACTTCTGGGCTCCAAGTGCTTGGTGGTGGGGCTCGGGGAGCTTTCGGGAGCACTGCTGAGAGGCTGTCTCCCCTCTTCTCTGTGGCTGCCTTGGACTTTTCTTTCCCTCTTTTGTCTTCTCTATCTTTCCAGCCCTTGGCTTCTTTGAGGAGAAGAGGGCTATGAGTCTTGAAGACAGACAATCTGCTCTCCAGTCATTTATCTTTATCACGACTTCTGATTGTTGAGTTTCTTGGTCTTCAACCCCTCAGGGGAAATCTAAGCCTATCTCTGCCCTTAGCAATTCAGGCAGGTTACTGGGGTCAGGGCACCTGGCGAACCTGAGTAATGATGGTTGGGGACGTGCTCGGTCCATTTACAGACTTGCCACACACGGCCGACCAGATCACACCTGGGATGTTGCTTCCAGCGCACCGGCAGGGAGAGAGGGATGGCAAAGGGGCGGTCAGGCAGGTGTTTCTTTTAGCCCCACGGGCTGCTCAGGGGAGTGGGGCAGAGGTAGGATGGGGTGGTCCCGGCCAGGAAGCCTGCTACACCTGGTAGGCAAGGTGGCCTTTGGCCTGGGCTCCCAGCGGCTTCGACTCTCTCCATCCACACACGGCCATCCACGCCTCCGCCTGCAGTCTGGCCTCTGCCCCGCGTGCCACTGAAGTGTCTCCCCTCCGCCGGTCCCCATGCGGCCTCCAAGGCCTCTCCAGCCAGCCCGGCCAGGGCTCTCAGCGGCCCTGCTGGCTTGCCTGGCTCACTTCCTTCTTTAAACTCTACTCCTCGTCTGGGCCCTCCCTTTGATCGCTCGGGCTTCTCGTTTCTCTGACTCTCATCCTTTTCTCACGGGTTGGCATGCCCAGGCTCCTGGCTTCGGAGTCACGTGACCTGGGCTCAGCTCCCAGCACTCCATTCACTGCCGCTGGACCTGCGACAAGTCCCAGAACGCGCTCACACCGCAGGTCCCTTCCCGTGAAATGGGACGCTCTAGCACCTACTTCATTTGGGAGAAGATTAAATAAGACAATACTTGTTAAGTGCCTTACACAGAGTCTTTTTCGGAGTAAGCTCTGCATAAATGCTAGTTAATATCATCATGATTTTTTTCTCATTTTATCTGTTCCAACACCCACTACAATCAATGCCTTAGCCCCCTCCTGGGCCCTGAAGGTTGATCTCCGACCCCACCCTTCCTCCTGACTCCCACCCCAGCTTTAGCACCATGCATGGTCTAGTGTGTGATCACTGACAAAGATCACACACTGTTCAGAAAAAGGACCAACATTGGCTCTGATCATACACTTTGCTCACTGTGCAAAGGCACTGGGGTGAGCTCGCTTGCTGGGCATGCAGCTGGTGTCCAGGGAAGGTGGTCTTTCCTTGAGATTCAGATGTATCCAATAATTTACCCCCTATTCCCTTCTAGGACAGTGTCACTCTAGTTAAGGGAATGTGATGGATATTAGGAGGTTTCCCAGGAAGCTTTAAATTTTATGCCTTCTAATACTTTTCTGTGATGTGTGATACGGCCGTGCCTTCAGTTGCCGTGTTGTGATCTAACTCCTGTGTGGGTTACGACCCTTGGAGGACAGCCATGGTGAGACCTCCTGTCCCGTTATGCTGTTGGGATAGATGGTCAATGTCCTGGGTCGCTTGCAGTGCCGCCTTTTACCAACCCCACTCCTGCTGTCCCTGGGATTGGCCCTGCTTTCTGCCCTTCCCCTGCGGTCTCAGCCCCTGGAACCGCGAGAGCACAGGAAGGTGTTTGGTAAACATTGCCAGACGGTGACTGGTGACCGGTCTTTCATGGAGGGGGTGTCTGTGAGGAGGGAGGTGGGTGACAGGGGTCTCTCTGTGACTCGGCTCTCACCAGGCTCCTCCGAGCCTTTTCCTCTGAGGCTTCGTCCTTGCACGTGACCTTACATCAGCTTAGTCAGAATTCTCCCCACCCTCCACGCCCCATAGCCTCCTATCCAACCAAATCCCTCACCCCCAGCCCCCAGGAGACTGACAGCTGGCCACCTGGGCCTGCCTTTAGCAAGGATGCCGTTAGGTCCATTGAGCCAGAATCCCTTGGACACCTGATGTTTCCCTAGTCATTTCCTTTCCACTGAACCCCACTCTACAACTTGGCTACCAAGTCCCACTTTTCCTTGTTGTTTCTGGAGGGAACGGAAATTCTCTCCCCTGCTGCAAAGCCCGGATGCACTGGTCCCCAACCTGTCTCGGCCTTCCCGAATGCAGTCGGCCTCGCCAGTTTCACAAGTATCAGAACAACTGTTTCTTACCACGTGGGTGGATTGGTCTGTCTGCCAAGGGTCCGTGGCAAGTCTGAGGCTGCTGGTGGTCAGCTTCTTCCGGGCGTTGCCGTCAGAGCCGATGTACATGGAGGGAAAGGGCAGGGAAAGATACTGAAACTTAGTTTTGTCTTGTTCTGTGGGGGATCTGAAAGAATGAAAAGGTAATTTTTCCTTTTCTTGTTCCTGGAAAGGCAGCCAAACCTTTCTGCCCTAAAGCCTAGATCAAGGATGGCAAAATCCAGTTCTCACAGCAGGTAATAATGTGGGTTCCTGAGGCGGCCCCAGCTCGGCGAAGGGGACAGTGGAGACTCTGGCGAAGCAGACAACACACGTCTCCTCTGCAGTCGGCACCAGCCATCGGGGCCTGTGGGGCTGGGGGCCTGGTATTGTCAGAGCACCTGCTTTTTAAATAGAAGATAGAAAGTGGGGTTTTTAATGTGAACATTCTAGATTTTTTAAAAGTGTTGGCGAGTACTAAAGGCAAACAAACCCAGTGGGGTGCAAAACGACTTAGAATTTTGCTTCCAGGCTTCCTGTTTGTAATATCTGGGCTACAGTCTTATTACCCTTCCAGTTGGGGGAGGGCAGCTACAAGGCTGGAATTGCCCCCACACGTCCCCCACCGCCGGTGCAGAGGAAGGAGGCTACCCCTGAGACAGAACAGGGGCGTGGATGGCTCGAGCTTAGGACTTCCGGGCGTCCACTGCGGGGCGGTGGCGGCTGGGGCCAGAACTGTGCCCTGCGTACCCGCGATGTTCGGACGGGGCATTTGAGTCGTGTGCACCCACAGAGCGGCCATCTGGGTCCCGACACGGCGGCTCCAGTCTTCATGCTGAGGCTCAGTCAGGAGGAAGTCTGCACCCCCCTCAGGACAACCACGTGGGGCACGGCCCACCGGCCCTTCCTCCGGTCCTCTGAGTCACTGCGGGAGCCCAGGGCGCCCGGACAGGGGCGTCCCCAACACTCAGCTCAGCCTGGATCTTCCTCCAGGGCCAAGCAATATTTAATGAATTTAAGAAAACAGATGAAAATGAGTTCAGGGCATGTCTGTATGTCAGTCTGTGTGCTTAGTATCTCCTGGCTGGGACTCAGCGTTGAAGCCGGAGAGTTCTGAGAGTTGGGCTGTTACAGGCAAAAAATTCCCCTGGTGCCCTTAAGCTGCCTGTCGTTGCCTTGGGTTCTAAGGCCTTGAGTCCCCTGTCACTTTCTCCACTGGGGGCGGAACTTGGGAAACAGGCAGCTGCCTCCTTTCCGCAGCAGACAGCGTGGCAGCCCGACTTACCCTCTACTACCTGGGCTGCAGAGGTTTTAGAAATAAACGACTGTCCCGCCATGTACTGTAATACTTCCTCTTCCCTTGTCGGAGCCTCTCCTGATGGGCTTCGGATGTTTAAAATGGGATTTGGAGATGTTTTCCCACGGCCTTCTCCGGTACTTGAAATGGAGGACTTGGGACGCGGAGGTTGTTTCGCTCTGGGGCTTTGGCCCTTAAGCAACTCTGCACATTTGGGAACTTTCTGGACAGAAATGAACACGCTGTAACCTGTGTAACTGGCAAATGTTAACGCACGGTTCTCAAAAAGGGCTGTTTCCATGGAGAGGGAACGAGGCGCTGGACACCGCGCTGTCTGGGAAACAGACGGCTCACCTTTACCATGCGGAGGCGGGGCTCGCATTTCCCGAGGCTGAATGAGTGGATGGTTCTGGAAGGATCGGCCAGCTCTCTGATGGCAGGGCCCTGGAAAGTTTCCTCGGAAGGGAATTCCGCGGCAGTGCCTCTTCGCTTCGGGCTTCCGGGCAGGTGCAGTGATTAACCGAGGCCCAGGACGCCCTGCTCGTCCGCATTGCTGAGTTTCAGAGGTTACCGCAGCCGCCTTAGCTTTGCGCCTGCGCTTTCGTCGTTGATCGGGCCGGGGTGTAGCATTACGGTAAACTGGGCCCTGCGCACTCGTTTCCTCTTCCGTCCTGGAGCGCCTCCTTGCAGTCTTGACTTTTCAGTTCAGTTGATTAACGTGTTTGACATAAAATGTTGTCAATGAGTCTAATGGGAGATTCCACCGAAGAGGTGCAATAATCTCAACACGCACGGTGAGCTGTTCCTTACGGCTGGCACGTGTCCTCTAGCTGCCCTCCGCCGTGAGCCCCGACACCGGCAGAGGCTGCGTTCGCACGCACGCTCCCGCCTTCGGGGAACAGCCCGACCCCTTCTCACGCCTGGGTCATCCAAGGGGGCCGCTTCTTTCTCCTTCAAGTTTATTTTTTATAGGGCGTCCTCTTAGCAGTCGAAGCATCAGGTTGCTGGATACGGAGGTGGTGGACCAATGTCCCAGCTCCCTGGCACGGACCACGAGGGAACCGAGGACTCCAGGCTGGGACATGGCAGCCACGTGTCTCACCGAGATGCCACCTGGCGCTCTGGCCTGGCCGTGTGCAAGGGAATGGGAGGGAGGCGTGGGGCTGTGGGTGTTCTGCAGGACAACTCCCCCCAGAAAAGAGGTGTTGTTTTGAAGTTGCTTTGTTGGAAGCATTCCTTTGGTTAGGTTTTCTCTCTTTGGCAGTAGTGTGTGTGTGTGTGTGTGTGTGTGTGTGTGTAACTTTTTTTTTCTTTAAAGGTGTTACATATTTGTTACAAAAAATTTTTAAAATTCAGAGACAACAAATCACTAAAATAATAAAGTACTACATACATAGAATTAATATTTATATATCTATACCTGAGGTCTCTATATGTACAGGGTGGGCAAAAGTAGGTTTACAGTTGTGAGTACACGAAACAGTTTATTTTTTAATTACTGCATTAGTTATTTGTATTACAGCTGTGAACCTACTTTTGCCTACCCCTGTATATGTATAGAGAAATTTATTCTTTTGTTCATTTTTAAAATGTGGCATTGTACAATACACACATCTTCATTACTCCTAAACATTTATCAGGTAAAATATTAAACATATATCTGTTTGTATTTTTAAAACATTTATCATGTAAATCAGGGGTGTCCAGCCTTTTGACGTCTCTGGGCCACATTGGGAGAAGAAGAGTTGTCCTGGGCCGCACATTAAATACACTGTGACCTGTACTAACAAAAAAATCTCATAATGTCCTAAGTCAATTTATGATTTTGTGTTGGGCCACATTCACAGCCATCCTGGGCTGCATGCGGCCCATGGGTCACAGGTTGATAAAGTGAACAGTTCCTTTTCAATAAATATCAATTTATATCATCATCATATTGTTCTGTCAAATGTATTTAAATAAAGAATTTGCCGGGAGAATTACCAGCTTTATGCTTGGATAAACAACTTTTCATACAGCCTTGTACAATATCAGCGTTACAGATTGTTCACAGGAGGTTAGCTCCATGGGGCAGGAATCCTTGTATTAAATAGCTACTATGTACTGTTTGTCTCAGATGGGAGAGGTTAAAACAAGTGGAGGGAGTATCTCTTCCAATTTTGTTTTTGCCTTCGGAAGCAGTGGGTGTGTGACCACGGTGCCAAGCATGAGGATCTGCTGGACTGCTGGGGTAAGGACCAGTGCCAGCAATAGCTTCAGAGCTGTTAGGATGACTCTTTTATGGCAGTAGACCATTAAACAGCGGCATCAAATTACCCGATGGAATTATGAACTCATCCTGGGCTCATTGTGCAGGGCCCACTGGTGACTGCGTGATAGGTCAAAGCAGAGTCATGTAGTCATTCTGTGATAAGGATCTCATAAAGCGGGACCTTGCATTTTTATGAGACAGTCTCTCTCTCTCTCTCATACACACATGTACAATTTCTTCCCCCTTCAGGATATGAAGATGCTGTAGAAGAAATAATAAATAGCTCCGCTTCACAGAGGACCAGAGAAATTCACATCTGAGCTCGGGGATCATTAACAAACACAAAGATAGGTCAGCTCTTCCCAGGAGATGTTCGTCTACCCTCAGGAGCCTCCAGGCTGTTTGGTCCTGATCTTGCTCAAACAGAGAGTCTGCAGGAAGATTACACCACACTCGGCATCAGCCCTAACTATTGGCAGGTTCCCCATTCCACATGCGAGCATCCCCCCACACCTTAGAAAAAACAAATGATCGTTCCCATCTGGATGGACGCATCTAACAGGAATAAGGAGCTCACCGCTCAGGGAAGGACTGGACCGCGAGGCCACGGGCCATCAGCGGAGAACAGACGAGCAGCAGAGCGGCGGCCAGGCAATGCAACAGCACTCGCCAGGGAAAGAAGGAGCTGTCCGCACGTGCAACAGCACGCTGTAGCCTAACATAATTACGCGGAGTAAAAGATGCCAGACAAAAAAGGAGTACACAGTCGGCTCTCTGTATCTGTGGCTTTCATATCCATGGGTTCGACCAACTGGGGATCGAAAATATTTAGGGAAAGAATCCCAGAAAGTTCTAAAAGCCAAACGCGAACTTGCCAGTGCCCAGCACTGTGCTGAACCCATTCAGATGAAGTGATGTGTAGGCATATCTGGTGGTAACCTGTAAGCTAATGTAGGTTATATACAAAAACGATGCCATTTTATAGAAGGGGCTTGGGCATCCTCGGACTTCAGTATCCACAGGGGACCCTGGAAACAAAGCTCTGCAGATACCAAGGGATGGCTGTGTACTCCAGGGTTCCTGTTCTACAAAATTTGAGACAATGCAAATACATCTACAGTGACAGGAAGCAGATCAGCTGTCACCTGGGGGCGGGGGACGCATGTGGATTATCAATGGACACGGAAGAACTTCCGAGGGCGACAGGCGTGTTCACTCTCTTGGTTGTGGTGATCATTACACAGACAACTACGTATCCCAGACTCACCGAGTTGTACACCCGCACCCTGTGCTGTGATCGTGTGTCGATTATACCTCACTAAAGGGACATGAGCAAAAACAGCTACACTAGGGTAATCTGCAATGATTTTTAATGAGATAGGGAATGGCTATGGAAATCTTTTATACCACAGAAATGCTCCCTAGTTCCCATAGAAAAGCCTTTAAAAAGTTATTGAGCTTGCAGGTAAGTTATATTTTCTTGCGTAAAACAGACAGCGTTCTAAATTTGCTCAGGTTTTCTGCCATTCTGAAGATGCTCTCATTTTTGGGGCACTTCCCCACCCCCCTGGGTGCTGCCTTCCTTCCATCAGAGAGAGAATTCTTGGTGGCTATTTTTGAAGACCAAATGTGTGTATGTGTTTGTGTGTGTGTGTGTGCGCGTGCGTGCACGCATCATCTGATCCTTCATGGTCAGAAGAGATACTTAAACATTAAGTGGGTCAGTAATTGCTTTATAAAAGAAACTTTAGCCCTGGCTGGTGTGGCTCAGTGGATTGAGCACCGGTCTGCGAACCGACAGGTCTCCGGTTTGATTCTTTGTTGGGGCACATGCCTGGGTTGCGGGCCAGGTCCCCAGTGGGGAGAGGGAACCACACATTGATGTTTCTCTCCCTCTCTTCTCCTCTCTCTGAAAATAAATAAATAAAACCTTTAAAAAAATAAATGAAAGCAACTTTGGCTGGGCATTTTAAAACAGGTGTTTGGAGCTACTACCATTATCTGACTTTGTAACTGAGAATGATGTGTACAGCTTTTTAAAAAGTATTTTTCCACTTCAAAAATTGAATACAGGATTTTCTAACTTGTTTTAAATGTTCTAAATTAAAATTTTAGGCCTTTAAACGATTTACTAAAATTGTAAAAATGGAACACTGATTAGTTTGCAAGAACAACAAACTGGTTGTCATAGAGGATTTAAATTTGCTAGCTAATTTGCAACAAAAAGCTTTGTGTAGTTGGTGAATGAGATTGATAAATGAATGTTGTAATTTAATAAACACAGTTAATGACCTTTCTTCTGCTTGGCTCTTCTCATCTTTCCCAGAGATACCTTCTATGGCTAATGGCACCCATCAAAACCAATAATGAAATAAAAGGAACACTAATCCTTCAGCTTGCTGTATCATAAAGCTTTAAAACAATATTATTAAAAATTATGAATTTTAAATCACACCACTCTCTCTAAAATATTAGTATTACATGTAGTATTAATTCTTATATCTAATACTCTTATTGTGATATACAATATTAATATATAGACATAATATTAATTTTATTTTCTAATTCTGAATGAGGGTAGAACACCTTTGGTACCATTACCAAATAAAAAGAAAATACTACTTCAGGAAACCCACTGACAGGAATACAAGCGAAGAAGGCGGTGGCGCCGACGCGGGGGATATTTCTGAAGATGCTCTCATCTCCAGGCACTTTCTCCCGCCGCCTCGGTGCCACCCTCCTCCCATGACTGGTGACTTTGATTGTGGAAATGGTCCTGGTGTACTGCGTGAAAACAGTTTCGTCTTAAAGGTAGCTATGGGCTCTCTGATCCGCGAGCTCAGTGTGCTGTCTCGGTTCTACTGGGGTGGCCCCAGACGTGAAGAATCTCCAAAGCGCTCATAGCCACATGTTGATGTTGTGTTAGGACACGTGACTATGGTATAGTTTAACAAAATGACCTTTAAAAACAGCAACACTCATGGTGACTGTAAATTATTAAACAAGTCAATGAGGACTGGGAAGCACAGTTTCCAGAAGCAGCTGACCAAGCAAGTCTTATCACAGAGGACAGTACCCTCGCTGTCCTTGGCCATAAAAGAAGCTATCTAAACTTCTTCCTGGGCTGAGTCAAGGGGGTCAGAGTAATCAAAGGGACTTCCTTGCCCCAAGGAAGAGCTAGAAGCCTACAACTGACGAAAGCAGGAAGCCGGAGTAGAAACACCGTGATGCGCTTCAGACCGCTCCTGGACCTCGGCCGCACCCTCGGGTCTCCCGGAGAGCTTGTAAAATGCACTCTGGGGCACTGGTATTAAGCAAAAGATCCTCAGGATACGCCAGTGTGCAGTCATGGTGGAGAACCACTGTTCTGAAACCATCATCGTCGCATCTGCTTGACTTTTACTTCCGGTCATTGAATGGGAGCTGGCATTAGACTTTCCCTTCTGCTGAAAACAGCTAGAAAAATGGACAGAATATATGAACCGACTCTTTTGAGGCATTGTGTAACAGGCAGCGTGGGACTGTGATCTCGAGATATGGGAAACACACGATATGAACACCACTCTGACCCTGGCCTCCCGCTGCCTGCTGCACAGGGAGGTGGAACCCCAACTGAGCAGTGACTGTGCTGAGATGAGGCGGCAGAGGCTGGGGTTCTGGGCTGCTGAAGTAGCCGGGGTTTACAGGAGAGAGCACCAGGGAAGAGTGAGCTGGGTGGGACACCAAGAGAGAAATTTGCACGGCAACGGACTGTGTGAGTGCTTAGCCAAGGACCAGGTTGGGCTTGTCCAAGGCAAGACTCCACAGGCCTAGGGGAGAGGGGCTGCGTGGGGCTGAGAGAAGAATGGTAATTCAGGGGGTGTACGTTACGGGAGACGCTGGAGTTCTGACCGGGCCTGAATAGAGACACCCTGCTGAACATGTTGGCTCTTCAGAGGAGACCTAGAAAGGCTATGCCCAGGGAGTGAGGACTGTGCCACAGAGTAAGGGGGATGCCTTGGGCTCAGTTCAAAGCCAAAACAGGTCCCTCCCTAACAGAAAATAATACTAGCCTATTCTTATCAAAAACACACAATAGTTATTTAAATGCTTGGCAGAACAAAACCCAATATCCTTTAAAGGAAGATGACATAATCCAAGCTCTATGATATGTTATTTTCAGTGTGCACCATACAATAAAACATTGTAGACATGCAAAGAAACAGAAAAACACAATCCATACTTTTTTTTAAAAAGCAATCAATAAAAACATACTCCAAACTGATGTAGATAGTGACATTGGATGTGGCTCTTTGATCTTTCAGATAAGAACTTGGAGCAGCTAATATAAAAATATCCGAAGACTTAAAGGAAAAGATGGTCCCAATGAGTAAACATAAAAGGACTCTCAGCAGAGAAATGGGACTATAAAAAAGAACCAAGTGGAAATCTTAGAACTAAAAGGTGCATTATAGAAAATAAAAAATGTACTACTTAATAGATACCGCAGAAGAAAGGGTTAGTGAAAATCTGAGAACAGATCAATAAAAATGATCAAATATTAAGAACAAAAAGACTTAGTGATCTGTTGGTCAAATTCAAGCAGTCTAAAATACAATTAGAATGCCAAGTGGAAAAAGATAAAGAAAATGGTATAAAAATTATTCAAAGAAATAATGGCCCCAATCCTTCAAATCTGATGATAAACATTTATCTACAGATCCAAGAAACTCAGGGATACAAGATAAAGAAAAGAGAGAACCACACCTAGGCCTATCCACCTATTGAAAACCACAAATAAAAAGGACAATTTAAAGCAGCCAGAGAATAAATATGTATTACATATAGGTAAATAACAATTCAATGATGGTTGACCTTTCCTGAGAAACAATAAAGGCCAAAAGATAACGGATTTACATGAAAGAAAAAACCTGTTAACTCAGAATTCCATATCCAGTAAAAGACACTCTTCAAAAATGAATATTGGAAAAAAAGACATTTTCAGATAAATGAAAGATGAGAGAATTTCTCACCAGCAGACCTGAACTATGAGAGATTCTAAAGGTTGTTCTTTAGATTAAAGGGAAGATATCAGATGAAAACTCAGATCTATGGGAAAAAAATAAAAGCTCTGGAAATAGTAAACATGTAAGTCAATATAAAATAGTCTTTTTTTTTTTTTTTCGCTTCCCTTAATCATTGAGAAAGAACCGACTATATCAAGCAGTGGTCAGCAAACTTTTCCTTAAAGGGCAAGATAGTAAATATTTTAAGCTTGTGGGCCATACAGTCTCTGAAAAACTATTCAACTCTGCCATTGTAGCAAGAAAGCAGCTATAGATAATATATAAACAAATGGGCATAGCAGTGTTCCAGTAAAACTTTATTTACAAAGATGATGCTGGTTGTGGGCTTGACTTTTGGCTAAAGTAAAAACAGTAACAATGTGTTGTGGGTTGTGTATATATAAATGTAAAATATTATGACAATATAGCACAAAAATGGGGAAGGAAATGGAATTTTACTCTTATAAGACTCTATATGAAGGGACAATATTAACTCTAAGTGGACTGTGATAAGTTAAGGATAGTATTGTAATCTCAGAGTAACCACCAAAAGAATGAAGAGATATAATTAAAAAGACAAAATGGATACTAAAAAATATTTGATTTACCCCAAAGAAGTTTGAGAAGGGGGAACCGAGTAACAAAAATAAAACAAAACAAATACAGATAGCACAACTAGAAAACAGGAAGATGGTAGACTTAAATCTAATAATGTCAATAAGTACACAGACTTACACCCAACTATACAGTAATCACACTAAATATAAATGGATTAAAAACCCCAATTAAAACCTACAGATCGTCAGATTGGAAAAGTGGAAGATGCAACTATATGCTGTCTATAAGAGACATTGTTTACATACAAAAAGACAGGCTGAAAGTTAAAGGATTAAAAAGCTATACTATATAATCAGCAAGTGAAAGAAAGGTGGCATGATTATATTAATATCACACAAAGAAGACTACAAGACAAGAAATATTAGTAAAGAAAAAAGATGGAAATTTTATGATAAAGGATCAGTTAATTAAAGGAGACCTAAAAATCCTAAATGTGTATTTGCCAAATGAAAAGTTTCAAAATGCATAAAGCAAAAACTGACAAAACTAAAGAGAAAAATAGAAAAATCCACAGTTACAACTGGAGATTTCTAACAGATCTCACAGTAATTGAGAGAACCATGGGTATCCAACATTTTGGCCTCTCTGGGCACACTGGAAGAAGAGTTGTTTTGGGCCACACGTTAAATACACAAACACAAAAACTGATGAGCAAAAAAAAAAAGGTTTTAAGTAAATTTATGATTTTGTGTTGGGCCACATTTATAGCCATCCTGGGCCTCATGCGGCCCATGGGCTGCCAGCTGGACACCCCATCAGGATGTTGCAGAAATCTGACGAACATTATCGACCAACTTGACATAACTGTTATTTATAGAAGACAACACCCAGCTGCTGCAGAATCACAATTTTCAACATCAGCAGCTTCAGCAGTAACAAGAAGGAACACAGCTTTGGTTAAATCCAGCTTTTCTGATGATCACCACTACCAAGGGTGGAGCTGGGGCTCCACCCACGATCGCACATAGTTTATGAAAATCCAATGTGATAAAACTAGTATGCTTTGGAAGGAATGTTCTAATTCATGCTTCTTATCCAGTAAATATAGCCAGAAATTTTAGTACAGTGTAAACTTCCTTTGGTCAGAAGTGGAAAGAGGCCATGTAGCATTACGGTTATGTGGTTGGCTGCACAACCCATCAAGGGCAATGCTGTCCTGTTGTTTTTATGTGAACAATAGAAGCCCGACTATTGGCACTAAGAAATAATTCCTTTAAAAGTATAATCAGCTTGTGCTAACACACAAACAATGAAAGTAGGAGCAGTAAAGGAGAATACACTTGGGGTGGCCCAGTGGGTGAAGGGATTCAAAGGTGCAAACTTCCAGTTAATAATGCTGTATTGCATATCTGAAGGTTGCTAAGAGAATATATCTTAAAAGTCCTCACAGCTAGACTTATTGTGGTAATCATTTTGTACCATATACAAATATTGAATCATTATATTATACACCTGAAATCAATATAATGTTGTATATCAATTATACCTCAACTGAAAAATTTAATACTGATAAAATGCTTTTCTCTAAAATACAATCTATATTTGAATTTCACCAGTTTTCCCATTGATGTTCTTTGTTGCAGCCTTTCATATTTTTTCCTCATCCCAGATCCATCCATGGGCTCATGTGGCATTGAGGTGTCATGTCTGTTTAGTTTTATGTAAAACATTCCTCAGCCTTTATTTGTTTTCATAGCATTGACAGTTTTGATGAGTACAGGTCAGCTGTTTTATAGAAGTGTTCTTCATTTGGGTTTGTTTGTTTGATTAGAATCAAGTTATGCTTATTTAGGCCCTGGTGTTTTTGAATGAGTGCCAGATATCCTGTATAAAACCATGAGTGATAATTTGAGGCTCTGCATGGTGTGACCTTTCTCTAGAGAGGAGGTACCTTTGCTTTTGGCAGATAGCTGAGCTAGGGACAGATCACCGATTTTTGTCCAAGGTTGTAATGGATTTGTAGCTGGGCCCCAGTCTTTTTATGGTTCACTCTTATTCTAAGATTTTAGCACTTAGGGGTCCCAACAAAAAACTCAGGCTGTTTACAGGGGCTCCTCCTCCTGGACAGACTGAAAAGTCCAAGCCCCCAGCTCCTAAAACTATCAAAAGTTCTACTCACTTCTTCACCTGTCAGCTACTGCTCTTGCTTTCAGAATTGACCGTTGTCGCAGGGATGAAGGTGGCCCCAAGTGTCGAGTTACTTCTCTTGCTTCCCACTTCCTTCATATCTTAGCTCTAAAGATAGGTGCTCCCTCTGGAGATCTCTGATACCTTTAAACACATGTTGTTACATTCTGCCCAGGTTTTCTCATTGTTCTTGATAGGTATTGGTTCAAAAATAACACAATTTTGCCAGAAAGTGGAAGCTCTACCACCATTAAAATAATTTTTTTTAATCCTGCCTGAGGATATGTTAGAGAGAAGAAAGGGGGCCGGGGAGAAATATATAGAGAGAGAAACCGAGAGAGAGAGAGAGAGAGAGAGAGGGAGAGAGAAACACCAACGGCTCTCTCCTATACACGCTTTGACTGGGGACCTAGCCAGCAACCTTTTGGTGTATGGGATGATGTCCAACTAACTCAATCACCTGACTGGGGCTTTACCACCATTTTTTAACGATTATTGATCTCACCTAGACTGCTTAGGCAACGTGGAAAGTCCAAGGTAAGTTCGCCTAACATAACATGCAATTAGAGAAGTAACAGTGCATATAAAAAAATGAAGAACTGGTCATATATATGAAAACCGAGATACTGAAACTTAAAATTCAAGTGAAATCTTTTTGGAGGGTGGAGAGTTTGTTTTATTTGACTACTACCACCTAGCTAATAAGTGTATATGAATCAATGGTTTTGTCTGCCTCTTGGAGTTGCATTTCACAAGTGTGGACTGTTCTCCTTTTCTCAAAAGCAGAAAACCCACAAGGACATTGTCATCAGATGAGAGTATTTTCTTTCATTAGAACTTGAGCAACATTAAATTAATGTAAGTCAGAAGGGAAAAAAATGTTCATCGTTTTGTGTGTTCTTTTTAGAAGTACAGTGTCTCCAATATAAAATGCACAAAAGTTTGATTGTGTGTATATAGTAAAGCTGTTGGATGTGCCAGGAGATCCTCGTTTAAAATACTTGGTCACACTGTCTGATCGTACAGTGGAGAATGTAATTTTGGAATATACATAATCATTTTTTAGGTTTTCTTCACCTGTAACAGCTGATTATAGTCCGTAACATTGTGCATTAACAATTCAGAATGACCAAATGAGGCTGCCTAGTAAGCATGCAGAGCGCTCCAGCACTTTGTTGACGTCATCGCCAAGAACGCGCACTGCCACTAATGACAGGGAAGGACAGGACGTTGGCCGCGTTCAAACCAGAGCAGACTGAAAACCTCATCTCTGTTTTTGCAATTTACTTTTTGGTTTCAGTGAAGAACGAAACCAAAAAGTAAATTGGTCTCATTCTAGACCAACTTTCTTCCCCCAAATCGACTATTTTTATTCAGTACCAGAAACACTAAGAACTCAAAACTTTTTAAAAATGGTACATTTACAGAATCGCTATAAAACAAAGCTATGGATCACACTTGTCTTGTTGGTAAGTCAATAGAAGTGATCCTATTATTTTTAAACCTGTAGAGACTCAAGTGTTCATCAGACCATCATCTCATGCTTTCAGAATCCTTGGTCCCAAAGACTGAAATGGTGGCGGCCGGCGGCTGCCACATGTGCTCCACGTCACGCCCTGGGCCCCTCTGGCGAGCACCCTCTGTGCTCCTTGCACAGACGCAGGTAATGTCCGGTGGTTCTTTTGTTAACCCTGCGCTGTGGATGAAATTGCGTTCAGTTGAGGAAACCACCCCAGGCCTCCTTCCCAGACTCTCAGAGGCTCAGCAAAGGGGTCCAGAGTTGAGCGGCCTCGGGAGGGGGCCGCGCTCTGCTCCCAGGCCTGGCGGGCCTCTTTGGTCTCGAGGCCGCTGTCCCAGGGAGTGAGACAGAAGCACCAGGATGTTTCAGCAGGTGGTCTACGTTGTCTCTGGACACTGATCCCTTGCTCAGAGATCTACCGCGGAAGAACGCCGGTGAAACAGTGTTGCCTCCTTACACCCTGCTCTGGGCAGGGCCAGGTAGGCTGGTGGGCGATGCAACCCGTGCACAGCATTGCGCTTCCGAGCGCCGGCAAACGCACTCCCGGGCCTGCCGGTGTCCTGCACAGCACTGGGCTCCAGGGAACTAGTCCCTCCTCCCAGGGACTGCTCTTCGTCATGGTATTGGGAACTTTAACAGTACAGTCTGAAGTTTACAGAGTCTTTCCACCGTTTGGCCTCCAGAGAGACGCAGTTTGAGGTTACTACCAAATTAACTCCCTACCATTGTTCACTCAGTTCACAAGGCTGGACGTTGCTAAATCCCCACCCGTGCCCACCCCGTTTATGGTGTGTGAGCACACCGTGGGCATGATCTGTTCTGCAGGAAAGCAAACTGAGGTTTGAGGCACAACCTTCTGTTCTGGTTGCAGGGACCCGGCCTGTCTAGTTCGTCCTTGTAACTCAAAAGCCCAGGGGCTTGATAAATGTTAGCTGAAGGAATGAATGAGTGGAGAAAAGGAACTTATTCGTGGTTCTGACGAATTCCAAATGGTTTTTATTAGGACTTATATCCTCCCCTTTTTGTTCTCCCAGACAGCAATGAAAAATATACTTAGTTTTACTTAATTTGGAAGGATAGAAATTCTTTGGAAGTAGTACTACAATATTCTGCACTGAGGTATGTCTTAGTACTTACAGACTTCAAAGAACATGACTTGAGGTTTAAATGTCAGTATTGGTCAGACTATACTATCCATGCTGTGAGATTTCCACCCTGTCAGATTCATTACAATTTATGATCTTAGCATTAACAACTTAGAAGCTCATAAACTACCTTTTATTAAAATTACATTTTGAACCGAAGCAAGTTATGGGACATAAAAAGTATTGTAAAAATAATATATGCATATTTACCTCACTAATAAAAAAAGATCGATTAAAACATAGCTTTCTTTTGCTCTGGCCAGACGGCCCAGTTGGTTGGAGCGTCATCCCGTACACAGATAAGTGGTGGTCTATCTCCGGTCAGGGCGCAGACAAGAACCAACCAGCAAATGCAATAAATCAGCGGAACAACAAAGCGACATTTCTCCCTCTAAAATCAATAAATAAAAAGAAAGAAAGAAGTGTTTTTAAAAAGGTTTTTTAGGTGTGTCTCATCATGATCACCCTGGGGCTGACGGAGTGTGCAAACTGAGGGTGGGCAGGATTTTATTTCTTCGTTCCCAGGAGATGCAGGGCAGTCACTTTGTCTGTTTGTCCTCTGTCGTGTCCTAGTCACAAACAGAGACCGATACACAGTAGGCACTAAATAAATATCTGTTGAATAAGTCAGTGACAAAAGATAAAGAACAAACTGTTTCCTCCCCAGGGCACAGGTGTGCTCTCTGGCTTCGGCCTTCAAACGGGCAGTAGGCCTTCCCCTAGCCACCCGCCGAGAAACCGCCACGTCTGACAGGCCAGATCTTAAGCCTTATCTTATTGAATGCTATCTTTTTTTGGTTGGTTTCTCTTTATTCTGGGAGGAGTAGACAGTGGTTTATGAGTTTTCTGATTCAAATAAAAACAACAGTGTTTAAAAGAGGGTATTAGGAATAATCTAGAAATTGAATAGAGAAATCAACCACAAAATAGAAATCTGTACATTTTCATTTATCCCTTCCTTCCCCATCCCAAATATACACAGATGATTCAAAATGTTGTAGTCAAAATCTGCCAGATGCAAAGGCTGGAGAATGGTCTTGGATAAAGTAGGTCCCCTGAGAAGACACATATAAGCAATATCTAAAAAGACAATTTAATATAAGGCAGCTATCTCACTGTAAAAGCCTTGAACACTGGCCCGACAGTATGACTTTCCACAGGACCCACTTTTCAGGAAGAGGAAGAATGGTCCGGCCCAGGGAGTGCGTGGAAAGACGTTGGCTGACACGGCCCCGGTGGAAAGAACGCATGCCTTTCTTTGCCAGCTTACAGGACTGTTACTAAGATCATGACTAATGCTTTATACATGAGTGATATTAAAGCAATTCAAACACTGTCATCTCTAGGCCTATTAAGTCATTTTATAATTTTACAACAGGTGTGCCAGTATAAACATATTTCTCTTATGTGTGATTTTGTTAGTAATAATTTTAGCAGATACTACATAAGAAGTGAAACCTATTGGAAATGACAAATCTGTTTATTTATATGTCCTTTGTACAGTTTGTTCTTAGGGTGCTCTACATAGCTTTTTAAAAACATTTTTAATTCAAATATTCTAATTTTCCCAAGTAGAGGAAAATAAGATTTTTAAAAAGTAACCAGAAATTAAGAAGTCATTTCGAGGAGCTTCTGTTGTCTACTTTAATTAAAGAATGGGAACCTGAATCTTCAAAAAATTTTAAATAAAATTTTATTGGAATTAGGGACATCTTTGTTTATAAATACCTCTATGAAAAATCCAAGCACAGCAGCTTATCAGATACTGCAAAAATAAAAAATAAAAAAAGGAACATGCCATCTACACATCTAAACCAAACTGTTCTCTGCTAACGTTCTGGGAAGATTACAGTATTCCAGGGTCATGTCTGTACTTGTATGGAACTAGCCATATAATTAACGAAATCCACTTTTTACTTTAAAGCTATGCAGGCTTTCTGAGGTTCTGAACACAGCAGAGAAGCAGCACCTGTGTTGACCCGAAGAGCCACCTACTGATGTATCTGTTGATGCAGTCTCGGGCAGGTCTCTTGAAAACTGGCCTGTGAACACCATTTCTGGAGCGAAGCTTCTTATCTCCCAAGTAGATGGTAACTGTGGAACTGGCTGTCTACCTCAGCCCAGGAACGCGAGGCAGTACCGGGAGGGGCCTACGCAGCCAACCTGCGGAGTGTGGATCCTGACCTACCTTGGAATAGCTGTGTGACCTTGGGACAAATCACACAGCCTCGTGGTCCCGTTTCCCTGTGACCGAGGTGGGTGACGACAGTGTGCACCACTTCTGGGGCCTCTGGAGGGCTGCAATGCCACAGTGAGGGTGGGGGCAGAGAGCCTAGTCCGGCTCTAGGTCTTACCCCCTCACGGTCCACACCTGACAAGGCCTCGCATGCTCTTGGCTCTATCTTTCTGGCACTTGGCACCTGTAAGCATTGGTACAGATGTCTAGGACGTCAGGAGCCAGGATCCTGCCACGTCTGGTGCTGTGGTTCGAGTCCCACTGTGTTGCTCGCCCAACCCCTGCACAGAGGGTTCCTTGGAGGATGTTCAGGAAGCTTCAAGGCAGGTGATAATTTTTGACTGACTTAAAAAGGGGGCATTTGAGGGAGGGTCACAGATGAAAATAGGGGAGGGTTTCTGACATTGTCTTTCACCTCAGTCACTGACTGTGAGCAGTAAACAGGAGTGAACACGATGCTGTCACTCACAGTAATCAGAAATTTGGGAGACACTTAAACAGATCCAGTCAAGGCCCTCACAGGACAAATGGAGGCAGTAAAACAAGACAGCTGAAGGCTGTCTCCTTCCATAGCCACTGAGCAGGGGCGAGGACGAGAGCCCAGAGCTCCTGGCTGGGCCTCAAATTGCTCATTTGTTCAAAAGACATTTATTGAGCACCCACTGTGTGCAGGGCTGTGCTGACAAGTTGCGGGCGATCCTTGCCACGGTGCTCACACCGGTGTTTTCTACATAACAATGGGTCAGCTTCCTGCGCAGCACTTGAACTCAGAAAAGGCATCAAATGCCTCTGAACAAATATGCAAAGGAAAACAAATACCAACACAAGAGTCTCTGAGGCCACATGTGCACAACATCCTGTGGGACAGGCTGGACGGCGGCCATCACCGCATCATCAATAGCGATGTGACGGCGGGTGTGCCGGTGTCAGCGTGCTCCAGAGCGTGGGTTCGTTTTTGTCTTCAGGCAGTCTGTGCAAGCCACCCCTGACGTTTGGGAAATTTCAGCCATTCATCCTTAAGTTACAGACTCTGCTCCAGCTACACTCTCGCAGCTTTGTCTGTCGTGACTATCCCTTCCTTTCAACTCCCGCCCTCTTGGTGCCTTGCTGTCTCTCGTCCGGACAACTGTAAATGTCCCTTCCTGCTTCCAAGCTTATCAAAATTCGACTTTAAAGTTCTGCTAGAATTATCTTTAAAAAAATACAAATTGGATGTCGTTCCTCTCTTAAAACCTCTATTGCTCTCTCGAGTTCACCTTTGCCCTGATATGACGATATAGAATAAAGGATGTGAAGTCACTACCCCATATTTTCTACCGGTGACAGCAGCTTCACTTTCAGTTCAGAGACCTGTGGAGACTCTGTTGGCTACAAAAGTGCTAACATTTACCATGGCAACACGGAGACGTGGTCATAGGTCTGTTAGAAACTCCATGCTCCAGGAACATGGATGTTTGCTTTCACTTTGTGCTATGTTTAGAGAAAGATAAACGATTGTGACACAAAACAAAAGAAACCGTGCAAGGTGGCAATGTCAGAAGTGTGCCTTCGTAACGTGTAAGGAACACATTTTCCTCTGACACAGTGTGGGTTACGGCCCCAGCTGGGCTGGAGAGGGGCGGGCAGAACTCAGCTCTGTTCTTCCCCCACTGGCTCGCGAGGCCCACTCTGTGGACTTGTTTCTCCTTGCTTCTCGGGGGAAATCTTGAGCAGATTCTATAGCTTCTCTGGTCACTCCTAAGGTACTCAAACCTCCAGCCTGATTATTAAGTGGGTCCAATGCAGGGCGATGGTCAAAATCCAGACTCTCATCCAACCGGAAGCTCCTCTTGTGTGACTCGGCCAGCTTCGCGTGCTGCTGTCTGCAGGGGCGGCAAGGGGCTGGGGGTGGTGTGGTGGGTTCTTCCTCTTTTCTCCCAGTCTCCCCAGCTTGCGGGGTACACCTGTCTTTGACCCCTGGGAGCCTGGGCCGGGAGAGGGAGGATCGCCCAGCCGGGGGCTGTGGTGTATCATCAGGGCCCTCTTGTAGTAGTTGTGGCTTCATAATGTGGTGGGTCAGTGACTCCCAGCCCTGACTGCCACACAGCCTGCTGTCAGGACTGACCGCACTGCCTCAGGCGCCCCCAGCGGCAGTTCCCGTGGAGTCCTGATCCTGGCGGTCCTGTTCCCCGGGTCCAGCTGCATCTCAGGAAGGCGGATCTGCATGGATGAGCCCTGGGCAAGTTGACCCTTACCTCTCGGTTCACGTCCCTAAATTCAGAGGGTACCACATTCCTTGTTCATCAGCCTCTCATGCCATTTCAACCACGTGGACTGAGAGGCCAGTCTTGACAGCCCTAAAGGGACATTGCAAGGGACACAGGCAAGAGAAAGAACAGGGCAGAAGCAGAGAAGGCGAGAGAAGCGGCACAAACCGGGAAACTGATAGTGATTTGACTTGGTGACATCAAAGGGTGTTGCATGGGGGGCGTCCCGGGAAGCGAGCCTGGGCGGATGGGCAGGGACCAGGTCCCAGGAGCTTTCAAGTTCTGTTCGGGAGTTCGGGCCGGCTGCTCTGTACACAGGGTGAGGCAGCATTTTCCAGGGAGTTTCTGGGGGGAAAGTGACATTTTCGGGCTTGAAGTGCTGGTGGGCTCCTGTGGCAGAAGTGAGGCAGGCAGCTGCGGTGGCCCAAGGAAAATGATCTGTGGTGGTCCTGTTGAGCTGAGTGGCCGCCCGTGGGATTACGACAAGGGGACCTCAAAGCCACGAGACGGCGGCACCACAGGGCAGAAGCATCTGGGTACTTGACTGATTATTTGAGAGGGAGCCACTCAGGAGAGTCACTCTCCCAGGGGCACCTGAGCTGCGTTTTGCCTAAGAGTGACATAGAGTCCACTGTCTTTAAACCATTGAGGTTTCTGAATTTATTGTGTATGCATTTTCTCCAGCTTTTAGCCTGTACTGTGGTACAGACGTAAGGAGTGAAGAGCAGGCTTCTTTCTGCCCACTGTAAACATTCGAGGTTGCTCAGCTAAGCTCAGGGCTCTTCTGCTGTAGGGCAGCCCACTGCACGTGCAAGTTCCACCTGACCGTCTCCACTTCGCCTTGTGGGAACCAGGGTTCTGGGAACCAGCGCGGAACACCGATCTACTGTGTGCTGCTGTGGCTGTTACGTGCTGCCCTTTGCCTCTGACTCAGAAGGCCTGCGTCTTTCACCAGCATCCTTGAAACCAGGCAGGCTAGCCAGATAACATGGAAGTAGATAAAATCTCAGATTCTTTACAGTCTGGACAGAGCTGTCCAGAGGTGGTTAGGGACATGGATCTGGGGCCAAGGACAGAGGTGGGCTGAAGTCATGGGGGCTGATGAGATTACCTAGGGTCGGCAGAGTGGCCCTGCTAAGCGACAGATGAGAAAGAGCTTGAAAGAACACTGACCACTAAGAGAGAGAGAGAGATGTTATGAGCACACGGGACAGACCAAGACAGGGAGATCTGAGAAATAAGAATTTCAGCTTCCGACAGGAGTGGTTAGGAATGTTAATTACTGTGGAAGTCAATAAGATAAGCACTGTGGATTTGAAACTTGAGAAATCACTGGAGACTTTAGTTAGGAATCCTTTCCGGGCAATAATGAAGACAGAGTCCAGATTGCCACAGACTGAAAAGCCAGCAGGAGATGAGAATGGGAGGCAAGTGCAGTCCATGTTTCAGGAGGTGGATGGAAAGGACAGAGGACTGTAGCTAGTGAGGTTCTGGAAAGTGCTTCTAATGTAGGACACACACGCACACACGGCCATATCTTATCCTTGCAGCCAAGGTTTTCCAGTCTGACTCCAATTTACTTTTCTGAACCAATTTCATACCAGTCTCCAGCACGAAATACTAGAGTAAGTCTAATAGGTTTACTAACTCCGTACTTCCTCTCCAAAACATTTAGTTTATTTCTGCCTTAATGCCAATACAAACCCAGCCATGGGTTGAGACCCTGTTAAAACCCCCCTGTTTCTCTGCAGCCCACACTGATCTGTCCTTTCACTAACAATGCAGCCTCTTAGTGTCTGTGGCACTCTTCTGGCCCTTCCGAAGGTACTTCCAGGTGCGTGTCAAAATTATTGTCCAAACAGATCTGCGCTTGCAGGGGTAGTGTAGTACGAGGAGCTGAGAGGTTGGGCTTGAGGATCAGCCAGAACTGAAATGACATACTATCCCTTCTCTCAATGACACAGTAGACACAGGGTTGCCATTTTATTGTTGCATTGTAAGAGTTTTGTGGATGTTCTGAATATAAGTACTTTATTAGGTATTTGATTTGAAAATATTTTCTCCCTTTCTGTGGTCTGTCTTTTCATTTTCTTGATGGTGTGCTTTGATGTGCAAATGTTTTAAATTTTGGTGAAATCCAATTTATCTGTTTTTTCTTTTGTCATTTGTACTTTCAATGTCATCTATAACAAGCTGTTTCCTAACTTGTGGTGACACAGTCATACCCCTATTTTCTTCCAAGATTTTTAAAGTTTGAGCTCTTACTAGTTTAGGCCTATGACCTAAATTCCAATGAGTCCATCCTCTTTGAGCCCAGTTTTGTATATGGTGTGAAGTAAGGGTCCAGCTTCATTCTTTCCCACGTGGGTATCAAATTGTCCCAGCACCATGTGTTGAGCGGACAATTTTTTCCCTATTGAATGGTCTTGAACACTTGTCAAAAATCAGTTGACCCCAGATGTACGATTTATTTCTCGACTCTCAATTCTATTCCATTGATCTTTATGTGTATCCCTATACCCTACCACACATTCAGTCTCTCTCTCACATGAAGTATGATATTAGCTGTGGGGTTTTCCGAGATGCCTTTTAGAGGGATGAGGAAGTTCCCTTCTATTCATGGTATCATTGGCTATTTTAATTATGAAAGTGTATTTAATTTTGTCAAATGCTATTTCTGCATCTACTGAGATAATCTTATAGTTTTGGTCTTTATTTTGTTAATATGGTGTATTAAACTGGTTGACTTGCAGATTTCACAATTTTGCATCCCTGGGATAAATCCCACTTGGTCAATGATATATAATCATTTTTATATGTTGCTGGATTCAATTTGCTAGCATTTTATTAAGTAAAAGCATCCCTTATGCTTTTAAGGGATCCTGGTCTGTAGTTTTCTATTGATTTTGATTGTAGTTTTGGTTTGATATCAAGGTAAAACAGCCTCATACAATGAGTTGAGAAGTGTTACCTCTTCTAGGTTTTGAAGAGTTTGTAGAGGATTGGTATCAATTAAAAAAAAAAATTCTTTTAGAATTCACCAGAGAAGCCACATGGGTCCAGGGTTTCCTTTGTGGTAAGTTTTTAAAATTAATAATTCAATCTCTTTGTTATAAATCTACCCATGTTTCCTATTTCTTCTTGAGTCAGTTTTGGTAATTTTTGTCTTCCTAGGAATTTGTCCATTTCACCTAGATTATTTAATTTGGTGGCATAGAGATGCTTGAAATATTCCCATAATAATCCCTTTTATTATTGTAAGACTGGTAGTGCTATACTCTCTTTCACTCCTAAGTTCAGTAATTTAAATCTTTTTTTCTTGGTCAGTTTAGCTAAGGGGTTGTTACCTTTGTTAATCTTTGCAAAGAACCAGCCCGTGGTTTTATTGATTCTCTCTATTGTTTTTCTATTCTCTATTTCATTTATTTCTTCTCTGTCCTTTATTATTTTACCCATTCTTCTTGGGTTTATTTCACTCTTCATCATCTTTTAGTTTCTTAAGATGGAAGGTTAGGTTATTATTTTAAGATCTTTTTTCTTTCTAAATATAGGCCTTTACTGCTATAAATTTCCCTCTAAGCACTGCTTAGCTGTGCCCCGTAAGTTTGATAGTTATATTTTTGTTTTCATTCATCTGAAATTACTTTCTAGTTTCCTAGTTACTTTTTTCTTTGACTCATGTATTAAGGAATGTGTTAATTTTCACATACTTGTCAATCCCCACATTTCCTTCTGTTATTGATTTCTAATTTAAATGTACTATAGTTGGATAACATACTTTGTATGACTGCAATATTTTACATTTATTATGACTTATCTTACAGCCTAACATTATCCATTCTGTTCCACGTACACTTGAGAAGAATGTATATTCTGTTGCTCCTGTTCTTTTTTTGTCAATTTTCTCAGATTTTCCATATAGACAATCACATCATCTAGGAACAAAGGTAGTGTTATTTCTTCATTTTCAATCCGTATTCTTTTTATTTCCTTTTCTTGTCTCATTGCATTAGACTTCCGGTGTGATGTTGAAAAGGAATGGTGAGAGGCAACAGCCATGCCTTGTACCTGATCTTAGTGGGAAAACTCCTCATTTCTCACCATGGTCTCATCATGATGGTAGCTGTAGGTTTTTTGAGATATTCTTTATCAAGTTGGCAAATTTCCCTCTCTATTCCTAGTTCACTGAGAGTTTTTAAAAAGAAATCATGAACGGTCCCTGGCTGGTGTGGCTCAGTCTGTTGAAGTATCATCACGCAGACTGTTGGTTTTTGCCGTTTTGCTCTTTGATGGCGTTCCTGACCAAATTCTGTGAATTCTGTAGTCTTTGTTGTGTGCTGCCACTGAAGTCTCTGCCCAGCTTAGTCACCAGCCAACCACTAGACAGAGATTTCCTTAAGTGCCCCAGACCAGTAGGTCTTTCATCCTGTGCTGATGGGCTCTCTGTGTTGGGACATGCCTTCAATATTTCAGCAGTTTACAACTCTGACTTAGCTTTCAATTCCTGCCTAAGCAGAACCTCAAGGTCAGCCAGAGACGTCTTCTCAGATCTTTCTGGACATGCACACGACCCTACAAAGCCCCTTACATCTAGGTTCCCAGGAATGTCCTGAAGTATTTCAAAGTACCCTGTAGACATCTCAATCCCCAGATGTCCCTTCATGGTTTTTGGCCTCGTGTTTGTTCCAACTGGTGTTTCTGACTCAGGCTGCTGTGATATTAAACAATTGCTGACAACTTTTTTTTTTTTTTTTAATAAATGCCCTAGTGTTAGGACTTTCCTCTCTGAGCAAGCTATGAGTCAGGTCAAATAAAGATAAATCCTATAAATGAACTTTCCCAGAGGGCTGTCAGACAAGTCAAATAGTGACAATTTCCTAGGGATGTGGCTTTCTGGGACCTCTGAGACTATTGGTTTCCTCCAATGGCCGCTGCGCTGCTGCTTTTCTGAGTCACTGTGGTTCTGAGTCTGTTGGGTTTCAAGGCTAACACAGGGCTGGGAAGAACGAGATAGAAACAGGGCAAGATAAGTGCCACAAAGCTTACTGTTCTTGTAAGATGCAGCCATTGTTCTTGAATAAGTGCTCTTCATTGTTGCAAATCCAGAGTTCTGACAATGTTGACTTTTTGGGACAGTTTTTGCCTGTGTTCTCACTGCTTTTACGGGGGAGTGGGTCTTCAGAGGCCTTTACTCCGCCGCCCCAGAGGCACTTCCCCCGCAAACATTAACTCCTGACGGCGCTGTAACACAGCGACGCCTCCGGGCCGCCGGGGGATCTTCGGCTCTGGTCCTGGACAGCTGTGCTTTTCTACTTACCTGTTTTTCTCCCGCCCTTTTGCTCTGCTGGCCCTTCGCAGGCCCTTCGCAGGCCCTCTCTCCTTGCGAATACGCTACTTCTGTATTATGAAGTGCATATGAAAGATATGCTGTGAGGTTAATGCTCAAAAAGCCGTGCTGGTTAGCAAGAGTGAGAACAGCTGTAAAGCGCGCAGACTCTGTGACACCGTGACTGCTTGGAAGTCATTTTGGCTTTTTTTCTCCTATGTTCTAAAAACGAAGCTTCTAGATATCTGAACTGAGAAATGAGTTGGTGATGCTCAAACCATGGGAGACAACAGCCCTAACTGTACTTGCTGGGTCAGAGTTCATCTACAGCAATATACCAGATTCTGGGAAATGTGTTTGAAGATGACCTTGGTCGAATGGGAGTGTGAAGGTAACAGTAGCCAGAATGAAGGCTGAGGAAGGTTTGAAACCATGCCATGTGGGGATTAAGTGGGAAGTATGGTGGTATTTCGTTGGGAGAAAGAAAAACTTGTTAGAAAGGACAAACTTATTGGAGTAGAGAAAAGGGTTGATATGGTAATAAAATTATGATGTCTCCTACCCTCGTAAGTATGCCGTTTGGCATGATTATGACTAGAAAGCCTAGGTTACAATGGCACAGATGTGAGTCCGCATAAAAGAAATTTCTAATAATGGGAGCTGTCCAATAATGCAGTTGACTAAGCATTTAGCACAGCCGAGGCCTGGGGAGACAAAAGTAAATATAAAAAAGATAGAAATGCTATTCTAGAGCAGCTCATGAGGTGAAAGCCCCATCCTTAAAGGAGTTAAACAAGGGCTAAATGGTCACCTGTGAAGGATCCTGTGTTGGACAGAAGACTGAAGAGTATGACAGCTGAGAGCCAGTCTGAAACGAGCATTTTCCGAGTCTGAGATACAAGCTGGAGTCCCCTAGCGTCCCTAGAGTTGGCAGGTGACTTTAGGGCAAGATAAGATATTCGGTGTGAGTCTAGAGAGTCCAAGGAACACAATCTATTTTTGAACTCTGTCTTCTTTATGGTCATTTTTTTGGGTCAGTTTACCTCAGGGTTTTACTGACACCTAGTGGTGAATAGGTATATCAATATACTCTAAAATGTTAGATCATATACAGAATTACTATAAAAATAAAAATATTTAATATTTATAAAAATTATAAATGCATGTAGTGATAAAATTTATTCATCTTTTAAACTCTAATTTTGAATGGATTTAAGATTGTTTAAATGTTATCTTTAAGATATCTTTATCCTGAATTTCAAACTTTTAATTATCTTGATTGATATTATTTATAAGCAAACTTATACTGTCATTACAGCATCTTTTAACTCATAAATTTCAGTTATATTATTTTCATTTTTTATTAAAACAGAAATATCTAAACTATTAATTTATTAAATTTTAATTTGTAAGTTAGTGCCACTAAAACTCAAAGGTAAATATGCCTTAATCCAAAGTGAGAATTATAGACATCAATCCAATACCATTCGCAATACCTTTTAATGATAGTGACACCCTATTGATAACGTTCTTGTTTGCATTTCTGACTGTGAACAAGCTTGGAAAGGTTGGTACTGATTAGACCTAGGAACTATGGCTAAGAAACAATAGGTGCTAACTGGTCTATGGGGCAATAAAATCCATGTTGGAGTCTTTTCAGAATGCCTTTATCCTAAATGAACTGAGGTGAGTGGCCATGACTGTTGAGTTAGAAGATATGTATATCCTCATATGTACACACAGACATATGGGACTTCCCGGGCCATGCCAACAGAAGTCACAGTGGCTTAGATGCCACGATGCCTAATTACTTCTACCTCTCTGATCTATTTTAGTGATATGGGAATTTATGGCAGAGATGATGATTTTTATGAATTTATGACATATCACCTATTTCATTACTATTTAGCTTCTGTTAGTTTAGTGTTTGTTGAAACAACAGAAAGGAATAGAGCTCATAAGATCGGTATTAGCAACTGTGGGCACAGCCAATGCAAATTTGAACATTTTTATGCATTCAACCCATTTGCAGAGTTGCTACAGTTACCAAAAACTAGACTTATGGAACCTAAGCATACTGCCTTATGTTTTACCATAAAACACTTCATGTGCTTGAAGAACTTCTTCATAAACTTTGATAAAATGTAAAGTTTCCATTCACTACTTTTGCACCAGATGGTACCAGACTATTTCTCTGAGTTGTTTCACAGGGACGGTGCCTAAGCATCTCAGTTACTTCTGTTTCTCTCAGGAATGGAACAGGACGGCAGTGAGGCTCAACCCATGTCAGCATGGGCACCTACAGATGCCTGTGTATTCCAGTGAGTGGCGTTAGCTAAGGGAATTACAGAACACAGGTCTGAAGGCTCAGCAAAGCACCTGCAAAGTACTTAATGGACTGGATCACTGTAAAGAAGGGTTAGAATTGTAGAAGATAATCTCAAATCCATTTTGAAAGCATTCTTAAAATTGTAGGTATTTAAAAATCTATAATAATAATGATCGGCAACAACCCTAATTAAAAAAATTTTTGGTCTTCTTGCCAAAATCAACCTTATAAATTTTAGGATGACCATGAAGACTGTTTAACAAGATGGAACTAACCCAGCTATGGGTAACCGGTACAATTCCAATTTTTAAAATGCTGTTAATGCAATTAATTTCTTTGAAGTTATTCTAGATTGGACGAAGATTTAGGATTCAGTTTTCACTCTATTACTTAGTAGCCTTGGCACCAACGGCGAACCCCTTTAAACCCCCGAGCTGCTGTTTTTGTCTCTTGCACCCTCCCTTCTGTGGCTGCACTGTCGGGCTGTGCCT
Source organism: Mormoops blainvillei (assembly GCA_004026545.1). Classification (NCBI taxonomy): domain Eukaryota; kingdom Metazoa; phylum Chordata; class Mammalia; order Chiroptera; family Mormoopidae; genus Mormoops; species Mormoops blainvillei. Next base: position 58,797 of record PVJD01002193.1, on the reverse strand, counting down.
GCAGCCCCCACGTGGAGCCCGACGCTCAGTCACTGTTCGCTGGCTGACAGAACCAATGGTTGAGAGTGAAAATTAAGGCACTGTCACACGCACTTCAGAAGGGGAGCTAGGAGGTGCAAATGACAGAGTGATGTATGGAAGACGGTCTGAGAACCATATAACGCTATACAGTCAAATAGTACAAGTCCTGTTTACCACTGGAGGAAGATATTCTTTGTCCATTGTTAAAATGTGGGTATATTTTTGGTATGTAACTTAAAAAGAAATTAAGGTAAATGTGTTAATAACTGCAGGTTATTTCAAATCGCTACAGCTCATGTTTCTATAAATATTTTGAGGGAAGTAGGCTACATGTACCTAAAGCCTGAGAAGCCTTCGGTGACTACTTGAGATTAACATGACTTTAGAGATAAAGTGTCTGGTTTTCAATAGTGCAGGTAAAATCTCCAAACAAGTTCCGATTAAACAGTCAAATGGGAATTCTCTGTACTATCACACAGCCACAAAACGTAATATCTTGCCATATTTTAAAAAGAGATTTATATGTACCAAAGTTGAAAGGTCTAAGATAGACTATGAGGTAAACGGTACAAACAATACATTTATATTTGCATAAAGAAAAGCCAACCCACATATTTCTAGGTGTTCAACTACATAAACATCTTCAAAAAGGCCTAACGGTACACACCTAGTTAATGATAGTGGTTATCTTTGAGGAAGGGAGTGGTTTTGCATAAGGGTGAGTGGGGATTTTAACTTTACTGGCATTGCCTCAAATTTTTTAAAAGAAGGAATACGAAAAAATAAACGAGTATTACTAAGCCACAGAATCCCTTGTGCCTTATTTGAATATTAGAGATGGAAGGAGTTACTATCTGTTAATTTTATACAAATATGGGTATATTTCTTGGTCCTTAAAAGAGGGCGTGCTACAGCTTTCAACCGCCCAACAATTAGGTACTCTTTCCCAGAGTAAAGGTACGCAGTTTTCCTATAGAGAAGAGAAGCTCAATGGCTGACGGTACTAATATCTAACATTAAATAACATATTTACTAAAAAACACTAACCCACAAATTAGAGAGATAAAGAAAAAATATATTTGTTAGTCATATATAGTGATAATGGGAAGCTTGTAATTAAGCATAATTCTCATTAGAATTATAACTTTAAAGATATTCCACTAGTAAATAAATGAAGTGTTTAAGTTTCACTTATTATTAGGTTTTATTATTTCAGCATGTTCGATTGGCCTCGTCCAGCAGACAAAAAGCCATGCTGAGCCAGTACGACATCATCTGTGTAGCCCGAGGGGACTCGCGCGGCAGGACCTGACCTGGTCGCTGGCGACGCCGACGGGCCACGGGCCTCACCGCTCCCAGGCTTCCCTCCGGAAGGGTTTCCCCAGCTCTGCGGGCTCCTCGCCCTCTTCCGCGAGGTTCCTTTCCTGGGATGGCGCTCTCTCCGCGTGCCTTCCCTCGGCCAGTGTTCTCTGCAGGGGGTCTGTGGTTGGGAGGGGCCTCTGCGACTGTGAGGGTCTTTGTGCCTGGAACTCGTGGCCCGTTGGCGGGGCTCTCCTTGCTCCAGGGCCACCCAGCCCGCTCTCGGCTTTCAGGGACATCTGCTGGTCCTCCTTATGCTCGTACATAGTCAGCCTCCTCTCAACCACATCACGAATCAACACTGAAAAAGTGTACGTAGAGAAGTCACGGCGACTGTGTTTTAGCAGTTAGCGTGCTGACATACAGATGCGTATCAAACACTCACTAGACCTCATGCCTTCCCTACGGCATGGCCTTCTACAGAAAGTCAGGCACTCACCTTCTGAGCCACTGATGAATTGAACGTGAGTTACATTCAATACCTATTTTAACAAGATACTTACAAGTAATGACAAAAGGTGTTAATTCTGATCAAGTTATAGAAGAACCAAAAATAATATTGAGGGTAAAAATTTGCACCTTGGTTAATATAATTGATATACTGAAAAATTAAGAACTAAAACTGTAAAATCAATATCTTTCTTCTATTTATTCTTACTACTGAAAAATTTTAGAGATGACGTTTAAATAAAATAACTTACTGTCAAGCACTGTCCTTCCCACCATGCTGTGTTCCATGGTTTTGTCAACTTCTTTCATTAGCCATGGAAGGAATCCCAGCTCAATATCTGTGATAAAAAAGTTAGTTTTAATCATTAAGTAATTTTTATGACTCACTATAGATAGGAAGAATCGTGCTTTTCCCCCATTACAATGCCAACATTGTTTTCTCAATATGAAACATTAAGTAGCTGCACACAGCGTTAGTTGTGCCTCATTCTCTATGCACGTTTCAGTCTGTCTCCTTCCAGGGCAGTAGAAAGGGTATTTTTAAAACTACGGGGCCTTCTGGGGAGCCAAAGTCTCTAAGCTGACTTTACAGGTGCATGTGAGATGGGTCCGGGGGGCTGTGGACCTGGGAGCAGGAGTGCCACCCATAGGCAGCACCAGCGGGGATCGAGCAAAGCCCAGAAGATGCGCGCTGCCCGAAGCCTGGGGCCGAGCAGCCGCTGATGGAGACGCGGAGGATGCTGGTGAGCGGGCACCTGAGAAGAAGGCCATTTAGAAACTAAGGGTTTCCACAGGGATACGTTTGTTCAAACGGAAATGGAAATCTACCCTACTACTGTGTAAGCCTTTTAAAACCATGGTCCATTACAAGATACATTTTACTGTTCAAAATTAGCTTTTTCGGGGGTGGGCATCTAGTTTTACTTTTCAGTGGGTGACAACAGTGTGATAGAATAGTATATTCCCTACTATAAATGATTGTAAGCTAGGCACGCATCTGTCTACAAGTTTCTAAATCCGCGAGGGAAGGAAAAGTCGCCCGCTTCTGCGCCCAGAACAACACGAGGGCTGCGGGGGGCGCGCTGGGCCCTGAGCCCGAGACGGCCCAGTCTGAGCCTGCGAGCGGCCCTGCCCGGGTGGTCGGGAGCGAGGCATTTCCCTTTCCGGGCTCCCGTTTCTACTTCTGAAAAATGGGGATTAATCTGCCCTATGCACCCCCGCAGGGTTCCAGGGAGGGCCACATGGCATCACGTGGGGAAAACACTATACAAGTTAGAAAGTGCCAAATTAATGTAAACTAGTAACGTGTGAGTTAATCTAATACCCCTCCCCCACTCCCCCACCAACCTCTTTCCATGGGATCGAAAAAGTAGCCGCCGTCCCTGAGGCTGTCAAAGACCGAGGGGAGGAGGTCGGACAGGTAGCGCTGAGCGAAGGCGCGGGCGGCGATCTTCTCCGCGGTCTCCTTGTGCTTGTACACCACCTCCCACTGCTGCTGCTTCCGGCGCTCCTGCCCAGAGAACACCCCGTCATCCGTCACTCGCGGGGACTTAGCTGTCATGTCCTCCCCACGTCCTGAAGCTAGTGCGTGGAAGAAGTTGGACTTAAAGAGTTCTATTGAAAACAAGGGACAGCACGGTGTCTGTCTATTAAAGGTTCATATTTCCCATCAAGATGTTAATGAATTTCAACAGCTAGTTGGTGCCGAACTCAGAAAGGAGAGGGAGTTTATGGTAAAATTCATCTCCTGATCCATTTTCAAATAAAACAATTTCAAGGTATACGTGTTTGACTGCATGGGTGATATCAGAGGATTGTAAGGTATACGTATTTTTCCGTAGTAGTATCATAAAGTATTGCTGATTGAAAATTATATATTTGCTTAGATGTCTTCCGTAAAGAACTTGGGCCAATGAATTGTCTCATTTGTAATCAATTTTTGAAATCATAAAGTTTCAAAAATTATAAAACCTTTTGTTGTTGTTGCTTCTTATAGGCCATATCCATGAAGCTGGCGGGTTGCCTTCTCTACGCCCATGTGTAAGGGGGAGCATTAATATGTTTTCTAATTAGGTCCACTTTCAAAGTTTAAGCAAATATAAATCTAGATGATTTGTATTCTTCATTTTTCATATTTCCTAATAGTAAATACACTAAAAAAGAAGTATTCATTGATAGATTTCACTGATTATTTCAACCAGGTTAATGTTGTCAGTGTTCATTTTACACTTGTCAACCGTTTTGCATTTGCACAACCTTTACCATAAGCCATATGCTCTTTAACACAATTAATTATTCATCTTGGAGGGAAACGGAAAGTACATTTGATGAGGTATTAAGTAGAATATCCCAACAACCAAGCCTTTCTGTGTAGTAGGTGGGACTGTTAGAGAAATTATTTGGACTGTTTTAGGTACCCAGGTGCTCCTTTATAATTTGTTCTTTCAGCGTACAACATAGGGTCATGCTGCCTGACCCAGAGACACCCTTAAAGGCTACTGAGCCTAGCGTTTCCTAACTGGAGGATGGTGGCATATCTTAAAAACTGGGTTCCAGCCCTGGCCAGGTGGTTCGGTTGGTTGGAGTGTCATCCCATGCACCAAAATGCGGGTTCGATCCCCAGCCAGGGCACATAGCTGGACTGCAGGTTTGATCCCTAGACAGGGCACGTGTGGGAGGCAACCGATCAATGTTTCTCTCTCACATCAATATTTCCCTCTCTTCAACAGAAGGAGAATATCTTTCTCCTTCCCTCTTTCAAATCAATAAACATATCCTGGGGTGAGGATTAAAAAAATTGGATTCTAAAACTTTCTTTATTAAAGGTTCTAAAAACGTATAATCTAAAAAAATATTCTCTAAGGACGCATGTGGTTGTGGTGTATCCCAAAGAGAACAGAGAAGAGTCAGGATTCTATGCAGATCCTCTGCTTCTTAGGCCCCGCCTCTCTTGGACATACTCACGTTTTCCTTCCGCCTTTCCGTCACTAACTTTACAGCAAGGTGATGTATTTCTCTCACTAAGGCTCTTGATATTTAAAAGTTCGTTTCAGTTAGGACATAAATAATTTAAATTATTCCACTTAGGAATTTCTGGGAACTCTATTTAGGTACTTTTATATATGCTGCAATTTAAAAAATGTAATTCAGTTCATGAAGGTTCTATTATATATATATATATACACACACAACAGGAAAGACATGAACAATAAATACTACAGGTCTTTTCTAACACGATTCTAAAGATCTTAAGCTCTATAACATGCCACACGTAATTTTGAGCACAATTTGTTACAGAGTCAAAAGACTGTCTAAGAAAGAAAGATGGCATTCTCTACCTTTTCCTGCCGGTGTCGTCTCTCTTGCTCTTCGAGTCTCTGAACCTCGGCAAGTTCAGCGTTACGTAACTCTTCGTACACATGCTGACTGGCCCGCAGGTTAGCCAGCTCCTCCTCTTCCATCACTTCCAGAAGAGACTGCTCAATGGTCTTTCCCACCAGAACTTCTAACATCGGTCTGACTTCAAGATCAAAGTCAAAGAGCTTAAATGCACAAAACAAAGCAAATTTCAATTAAAAAAATTTTAATTGCTGACACAATTACAGAGGTCCCTTATTTTCCCCCTCTTTGCCCACCTCCGCCCATCAAATTTTAGTCATAAACCAAATGTTCAACAAAAAACTATCCAGAGTGAGAGCAGCAACAAGGTACTTTACATAGAGTGTCTTTCGTGTGCCAGACACTGTGCTAGTGTTTTACTTATGGTTTCCAGTCCTCAAAACAGCCCTGCAAGGCACACAGGAGAGCATTTTGTTTACAGGCAAAAGTGAGTACGTCAAAGTTACAAAAAAGATCTATGCAGTCATCAGAATGAACCCTGATACTCAGTAATTTTGAGATCAAACTCTGAAGCCCAGGAGAAATATCCTTGTCTTTCTCACTCCCTGCCTTCTCTACTCAGTTTTTACTGACTGCTTTTTGGTAACAGTTGAAAAACAAAGGAGCAAGAACAATGGCTATTACGGTGATTGGTCGCTGGGCTCTAGAGGCAAACACGGTCTTCTACGGAGCTTACGAAGACTTATTGTCCCAGTTTCAGTGACGGTTCGTTCAGGCTCCTTCAGGTCTTAAGCCTCATTTAAGTCATTACATTATGCATGTAAGCCCTGCCTTCTCTTCTTACATTTCATAAACTGGACAATTTATACATTTCCATGTTGATATGAATGTACAATTATTTTTAGAACTTTTAAACATAGATTATCTTCATAAAAGTTATGTATCTATAGGCAACTAATGGCAGAATCTTTTATATCACAGATATATTTTTCCTTATTTGGTACAAATCTACTCATAGTCTCCTTAGGCGAGTATGCAGATACACAAAAGTAAAAAACATGGCTAATGATTTTTGTTTCTGATCAGCAAAGAGGGGCAATTAGAACATGAGTACTTTGTATAATTTTAACATCTTATATTAAAGATCACAAAAACAGCGTTATTGGAGAAAAACATCATCTTAAATTTTGGCTTTCTATCAACAGAATGATAAGTCCAATAGCTGTAAATGTACTTGACACTATAATAAACTGAACGAAACATTCCAAAACAAAAACAAAAACAAAAACAAAACAACAAAACCCAGTAAGTAGAATCTTTCTGACTGTGCAGTGGTTTGTACTCCTATCCAGCTTTTAACTAGAGCCTAACTTCACCTATTTATAATGCAGACAGAGGGAAGTCCAAACAATGTACGATACCTCTCCTTCTAGTATTTGGGTGGCCACATCTTTGCCAGTTTTGGCAGGAATAAAAAGTGGTGTTGGTGGTCTGTCCAAAAATGCATCTGTTTGGCATTCCATATCAACTTCTATTACGCGGTCAGCAATCTCTTCGAGGTATAATTCTAAGAGAATACCATATACATTGAGTTTGAAATTCTGGTCTATTTCAAGCATGTATCTGTATCTGAAACTTTAGCTCCTTCGAAACAGAATTAAATGGATCATAGAAGAAGTCTTAAAAGTGCTGAAGTGGGGGGGATTCAATTCACATGCTGTACTAAGCATTTTATATATTTGGAAGACCATACGGTCAGTCAGACTAGAATATTCATTGAACGTTGAGAAAGCAATGAGCTTTGCATTGGAAAATGAAACTAAAACCATAGATGTATGCGTGTATAAGATGTACAGTATAATAGGGGATGGAAAGTTAATAATCCATCTATATAATTGAGCCCTAAGATAGTAAACATAGAGACTTGAAAATTTCTGGGTATTTAAAAAATTATGCCCCATGTTACTACATTACCTGATTTTTCCTCTAGCCTATAGATTATAAATAGATATATAAAAGCAAATTTCACTGTAGGAAAAATTTATATGAGGCAAGGGCTGTATGGTATCATGCAAAGAACAGGAGAACTGAAGTCAGATGTTCAACATAGGACGTAACCAAATTACATCTTCTTTGGGCCTCGGTCTATCTGTAAAAGGGATCATAATTATCTGTCACATTGAGTCTTTGAATAATAAAGGAGACACATAGGTAAAGGACCTGGTACAGTCTCTGAGACCTAGGAGATACTTAACAAAAGGTGGCTACTACTGTATCACTTACTATTCTGATGATATAAATCAACATTAAAATTTGTCTCTACAGAATTACGACTATATTGGCTAATCACAGACATACTCATTCTAGACTTGGTGGGCGGGGGCGGGGGGCTGTAGAATGGTTTTCTTCCTTTTGCCCTGACTACCCAGAAGTAACTCTGATGAATTACCACCTTGGCCAGGTGCAAGGTGCATCTTGAGTAGTTACATGTTCCACGGAAAACACCGGGTATTGTCTGATTATCGAGATTCTGCCAACAACACAGCTGGACCCCACAGGTCCGGGTAAGCCCCTCCAGCTGGGGACAGGGAGACAAGGAGGAAGAGCCTGCACTAGCTCAGGGGGGCCCGTGTGGGCCTGGGGAGACGCCAGGGGAAGGGGAGCAGAGGGAGGGAGCGGAAGAGGCCGCGGTGAGAGAGGTGTGGAGGGCTCAGGCCCGAAAGGGTTTACTCCTCTCAAAAGAAAAATAAAATGCCAAAACTGAACTACGTCGCTCTCCTCTCTTGCAAGTCCAACAGTGATTCACGTTGGGCTGTAAAAAAAAAAGTGAGAAACAATCCTGGTTTGAAAATAAATATGTAAAAAGAGCTAAGAGAGAATTAATCTGGTCATAAAATTCTTAAAAAAAAACACAACAACACACACTTCACATTGTCATGTGTACCCAATATAATAATAATAATAATACATAGTCTATGAATTCTTTTAATGAATTGACATCTCCTACCAAGTGACTAGGGAAGTACTGGATAACATAACAGATACATAACAAGCATTGAGGCCAAATGAAAAAGAACTGGTTCAGAAAGCTGAGCACAGCAAACGGCCGGGTGCCAGCGGCGCGCTCGCACACCTGTCTGCACGTCCGCATGCTTTCTGCCTTCCACGGGTTCGGGCGTCCGCGGCCTGAGCTGTTCTTGGGCTCGTTTTTTGGCGAGAGCCCTCTTCTTAGCCCGCTGATGTCTCTGAAAATCTGCATCACTGAGCTGCCCACGCTACAAGTGACAGAGAAGGCATCTAAAGTTTAGAAAATATTTCTAGAGGCATAGAGAGCCGCCATTGCAAAAATGATTTCTGGATAGTATAATAACACCTGTCATGCACAGCCTCCTGATTATCTGGTGATTAAAGTTTTATTTGAACTCCGTCAGATAATTATAAAGGGGTCTGACCAAGCACGGAAGTAACTTCAAAGTACCATTGTCATGTGGAATCAACAGGTGCAGAATCTTATGTAATAAATTGCTTTTCCTTGATCAAGTTTTTTTTTTTTTAATCATGATTTCCTTTCATGCCTAGTAACCTAGTATACTTAGATAACCATTCAGGTATAATAAATTTTAATATACAGTTAAGAAGGTGAAAAGCATTAAGATTATTTTAGTTTTTCACTCACAGTTGACATTCAATGTTATTTTTATTAGTTTCAGGTGTACATCATGGTGGTTAGACAATTACATAATTTATGAAGTGACTCCCCCCACAAGTCTAGTCCTACCTGGCACCACTCATAGTTATTACAATATTAGTGACTCTTTTCCCTCAGTCCAAACAAAGCCTGTCCCAGCGCACAAAACAATAACTAAAGGATTATAATAATTCCCAGTAGTTCTGCACCATTTGGAGGTCCTTGGTTTTGTATTTGCATCTCATTTTGAAGTCATTCTCTAGTTAAATCTGTCTTATCCCAAGGCAAATACAAAAGCAGTGGGAAAATATGAAAGTGCTTTGCATGAAAAAACTTTTAATATTTAAAATTAGAATTCTAAGAAATTTTACCTGAAATGACAATATAGTAACACTGAAGTTTAAAAAAAAACACACGCTATAATCACATATCCTTAATACAATGGCTATTGTCATTTAACTGCAGAGTTTTTTGAAACTCGTGATGATACCATGTATTTTATACTGTTTTCCTAATGTAACACAGGCCATCATAAACTTTCTCCCTATCTGCATTATACAAAGAGAAGAGAATGGGCTCTGAAGCTCACATTCCAATGCTTCAATTTGTTAGTTACTAGGGTTAGTAAGGCTTGGACTGATAACTAATAACCCTAGTTAGTTGCTAGGGTTAGTAAAGCTTGGACTAATAACTGAAACATTGATAGGTTCCTCTTGCATGTGCCCCAACTGGGAACCCGGTCCATGACACAGGCATGTGCCCTGACCAGGAATCGAACCCACAACCTTCCCCTTTGTGGGATGATGCTCAACCAACTGAGCCATGCTGGTCAGGGCAGAATAAGTTACATAAATCTTGCTGGAGTCTTGATAGAAACTGTGCTATATTGATAGATTAGCTTGGGGAGATTTAACATCTGTACTATGGTGAAGCTTTCAATCCACGCACATAGTATGTCTTCCCATTTCTTTAGGTTATTTCTAATTTTTTCATCAGCTTTTTATGATTTTTATCTTACAGGTCCTGTGCATGTTTTGATTTATATGTAGGTATTCCAGGTTTTTAAAGTGATTGTAAGTGATATTGTGTTTTAAATTTTGTTTTCCACATGTTCCTTTTCAATATATAGAAATATGTGCCCCAGTTGATGTGGCTCAGTGGGTTAAGTGTTGGCCTGTGAAGCAAAGGGTCACTGGTTCGATTCCCAGTCAGGGTAAATGCCTGGGTTGTGGGCCAGGTTCCCACTTGGGAGTGCGTGAGAGGCAACCACACATTGATGTTTCTCTCCCTCTTTTTCTCCCTCCCTTCCTCTTTGTCTAAAAATAAATAAATAAAATCTTTAAAAAATAAAAATATGACTGATCTTTGTGTGTTGCTCTCATATCCTGTGATGTTCAATCCAATTATTAATGCTTGGTTTTTCCATAGATTCAATGGGATTCTTCTACGCAGATAATCATGTCATCTGCAGTTAGGGACAGTTTCACATCTTCCTTTCTGATCTGGATCTAGCACTGGTTAGAATGTCTCGTACCATGCTGACCACGAGCGGGGAGTATACACGTCCTTGCCTTGTCCCAGCTGATGAAGGAAAGCATTCGTTTTTTACCATCAACTGTGATGTTACTGCCTGTGCTTTGTGGATGCTCTTCATCAAGGCGAGGAAATTCCCCTCAATTCTTAATTTTTGTGTTTGTCATGAATGAGTATTGAATTCTTTTAAATACTTATTCTGCATCAATGACCATGATCATGGGATTTCTCTTTTTAACTTGTTGATACGGTGGATTACACTGATGCTAGAACGCCTTTGCATTCCTGGAATAAATCCGTTTGGTCACAGGATATAGCTCTTTTTGTATATTGTTGGATTCCATCTGCTACTATATTGTTGGGTTTTTTTGTGTGTACCTTCCCACGGTAGCTGCTAGCCTAGAGTTTTGTTATTACTATCATTGATTTGGGTATCAGGGCAATGCTGGCCTCACAGAATAAGTTGGCAAGTATTCCCTCCTCTTTTATTTTCTGGAAGAGATTCTGCAGAATTGGTGCAAATTATTTTTTTACAGGTTTGGTAAATTCTCCAGTGAAACCGCCTGAGCCTGGAGATTTCTTTCGGGGAAACTTTTATATTAGAAATTCAATTTCCTTAATAGTCATAGGACTATTCATTTTTCTAGTAATCTTTTAAAAATTTTTATAAGTGCTTTAGTCTGCAACACATCAGAAATTAAAAGCAACAAACGAACAAACTGGTCCTTCACCAAATGGAGTGAAAAGCGCGGTTCGGCGTATACTTACGGGCGGTTCCGGGTGGAAAGCGTAGGTGTTGCCCCGGATCACCCTCCTGTCGTACATGATGTTCCCGTATGGCATGGGCTCTCCAGCTCTGGAAGAGAGCAGGTTCTGTATGATTGCTGGTCTCTGCGGAGTCAACTCATTCTTAATAAGACTTCGACCGAGATGAAAATATCTTAAGGAAATAGTTTTGTTTGAGTACAGTTCAGAAAACAAGTAGACAAATGGCTACCACTTACGGAATGTTTATTATGTGCCAGCCCCTTCACATATGTTATTGTGTTCATGGCTCACAGTGAGCTTCGAGTTGGGAAACATAATTCTCACGTGACAAAGGAGGAAGCAGACTCAGAAAGGAACCTGCTAGGACGTGGCAGAGCTGCATTCAGGCTGTGACACATTAGGCTGCTGAACATCAAACACTGAAAAGCAGCCTGCCCTAAGGAACGGACGAAGGTATGATTCGAGGACTGGGACGTTACACTAATAGAATCAAGCTTACTAAAATAAAATAAGGTAAATCTCTCACTGTTCTTCAACTTCAGAGATCTTTTAAAATTATATTGTTTTTAATATTAATAAAATTTTAATTTGGGGCATAACGATCAACAGTGAAAAATACTGTTGATATTTGGTGACGAAACCGAGTATCTATACCAGTAATGCTATTCTATCGGAAATGATTGTGAGAGGGGTAGTAGCTGCTTATTTATCACATACTGAAACCACAATCGGACAACCTGACGTCAGGTCACTTAAAACACGGCACGCTGCACTGCTCCTCGTACTTGGCCTCTGGGCGGTGTTCAGGTCGGCTGGCCACCCCCTCACGGAAGCACTCTCTTTTCTAAGCCTCTGTGATGCGGCCATCTCCTTCTGATTGTTTTTCTGCACCTTCTCTGATCGCTCTTTCTCAGCCTGTGTCTGATAGCTCCTCCTGCACTGGGGGGTTTCCTCAGGGCCCAGCCTTCTCTTGCTCTTCATTGACCTCGACCATTCTCAAGGCTTCACTCACGATCCGTATTCCTAAAACTCCCAATTTTACGTTTGGCTCAGAATGCTCCTCCGACCACTAGGCATGCGTATGCAACCGACAGGTCTGATGAAGTCTTGCTGAGGTGTCTCAAAGGCAACCTTAAAACTGAACATTCTCCCACTCCAGCTTGTTACTCCATTAGTGATTCTTATTTCATTACATGGTACCATTAACCACCCACTTGGCTTAATTTAGAAAGCCTTGGAGTCACCATAATTCTTTCCGTTCCCCCCACCCCATCCAGCAAATCTTATTAATTCTGCCCCCAATCTTTCTCACATCTACCCGTTGCTCATTGCCCACACTATTTTTTAACTGGACTATTGCAAAAGTCTCTTAACTGTCTGGAACAAAATTTCTCCTTCGGTCTGTTCTATGCATTGTAGTCAGTGATCTGTTAAGATGGAAAAATCCAAACATAACTCTTAATTGATTAGAGCCTCCCAGTGTTAATTAATGTCATAATGAGGAAAAGCTTTGGTTTAGTCTTTATACGATCAAAAGCCAAAAAGAAAAAAAAAATCCATAACACCTATTGCTGGTAAAGATATGGGGAAAAGGGTATGTTTAAATATTCCTGGAGAAAGGGTATATTGTTCCATTTGTTCGTATATTATTAAAAATATACATGATCTAACAATTCTACCCTGGGAATCTGGTTCATAAAAATAAAAAGATCATCACAGAAAGTTGTTTATTGAAATCTCCTTCTTTGTGGGAAAAACTTGAAGCAAACTGATTATCAATCAAGAGTGGAAAGTTTTTAATAAGGGGCTATAACACTGTTAAAAATAATTGGAAGGATTTCCACAAAGAATTAAGTGAGAAAAGAAGATGCTGAGAATTGTGTATAATATGTTATCATTGCTATGAAGTAGACAAAGCCCTTGTATGTGTGTACAGGTATGTATATGTTCACACATTTGTATGTAAAATGATGACAGTGGAGAAAAGTACAGAAACATTCATGCAAGGTCATTAACATGATTTACCTTGGGGGTAGGAGAGGAAGGGCAGGTGTACAAGGGAAGGTGGTGAGGCGCTAAGAATTCACCCAAGCATGAATCATAGGCAATCAAAAATGATATACGTATTTCTATAAAATTAACTATGAATGCACAGGTGTATATAACGTTAGGGAAAAAAAAGAAATTAGAGCTGTAAAAAAGGGGAAAAGGCCAATTGCAGATTAATATGTGTAGTATGATTCTATTTTGGAACTAAACCTTCTATATAAATGTACATATGATCATATACATCTTTGTACAAGCAAAGAGGTGTAGAATAATAATATAAGATTGTTAAATTTGGTCATAACAGGGAAGTGGGAGTAGAAGTAGGTGGGAGATAGTGAACATTGCCTTTATTCACCCTTATTTTGTATTTTTCACTTGTTTCAACAAAGATATATTACTTCTGTGAACTGAAAATCACCAATAAGGATGATTTTAAACTAAAAAACAAATGCACACACACATACCACACTCCTTCCAGTGGCCTGAATGAACGGATTAGTTCAGTATAAGCACGGCCCTGCAACTTATCAACTAACTCTCTGTATTTAAAAAAAAGGTTCCTAACGAACCACCTGGTTCTTATTTCATCTGTTGATCAGGTTTAATAGTAATGATATATAAGTAAATACATAAGGGCTTCAGGAAATATTTTTGAAAGGAGTACCTTTCGAAATTGAATTCTCTTATAAATAATCCCCCTCTGCTTAAATTTTCTATTTTGATTTTCTTAAAAGTGATATTTATTTCTTATTAAAAAGTCTTTATTTGTCAGAATAAGGTAATTATGAATTTGGAGTCAGTTTTTGAAATAGCATCCAGGGTTACATTGCCGATGTTCTAACAGTAATTCAGCAATTTGTGCTGAGTGCTTACTATGTCTCAGGCACGGACCTAGTTGGAAAAGACAGAAAGGTTTCGATGGAGCCTTCGTTCTTGGGAAGCTCTGCTGATTCCAAAATTTGAGGTTTATGGAAAGAACTTCGAGAGAACCGTAATGATGATGGTCCTTTCTAAATATGGATATGTGAATATTCGCAAATACTCATTAACGTAAATATACACTTTGGGGTCCAGCATGAAAGGATCACCAAATTCTTAACCAAAGACTGGTGTGGCTTCTATTTTGGACGTGGCATTATTGTGCGTGACACATTTTGTACCTGTTTCCTTATTTGCATAAGAGAGTTATAAAACCAAATTCACAGCCTTATGGACTCAGTAAGCAAATGTATGTAAATGCCCCTAGTAAGGTGCTTGACATAGCTGGCCAACAGTAAGCATGAGCTGACTCGCACTTAGTGAAGTCAGTCAGCAATTCATCATCCCTAAAAGTTAACTACTGGAGGCCACCCCGGCCCCTTCTGCTTTCATTCCTTCACACCACGAGAGCGTTCTTTAGGCAAGAAATTTTATTTCGGCAGCGCATAGAGAAGGGAAAGCAGCGTCGGCAGGTTTCACGAGGACGAACGGGCCAGGATGGGGGACAGGTGGACACACACAGGGGCTGGTGGCTCACTCACGGCTGCACGAGGTTGTCCCGGTACCGGCGGCGCTGGCAGGGCAGGGGCCGGGGCCGGCTGGTGTAGGTGTAGGTGTAGGTGCCCATGGTCCGAGAGGCAAGGTCAGTCAACGTGGAGGCGACGTCTGGGGTCGAAGCACTTTGCTTTCGATGGAACCTGGCTTCGACGCAGGTGGGCGCGAAGGCGAAATGGCAGCGGGGGAGGTTTACTTTGTGTCAAGGGCAGGGATTCCGGGGCGCGAGGAGAGGCGGCTAAAGAGAAAGCCTGCGGGAAGGGAAGCTGCCTGGGGGTTGAAGTGGGAGCCACTCTCCGCTCGCTGCCGGGACCGCAGAGCGGGTCCGCGGCGCCCGCACCAGTTGCCCAGCAACCCCGACTTCCGCCTGGGGGCGGGACCGCCAGGTCGCTTCGAGCGGCGGGTTTCTCGGGAAGGCCCGGAGCAGGCGCACTTCCGGCCCTTGCCCCGCCCATCCGCGGCCCCCCAGCAGCTCCGCTTGCGCGTTAGCCGCTGTCTAGGCAAGAAGGGAGGCGTGGCAGACCCTGCTGTGGCCTTGCGGGACGCGGCGGCGATCCCCAGTCCCATTTTGGAGTGTGGCTTTCGGGGCTGGTGCCGCTGACATTCCCCAAGGCCCAAGTGCTCCTGCTCCTTAGGAGGCCTCCCCGGTTGTTTCTCCGCTGCCGTGCTGCTGCGTCGCTTACCGCCCTCGGGCTTCTCCTGTGCTATCGATCGTACACATGTGGCACCCGGGCTCCCAGCTGTTACGTACCAGGGCCCCGCAAGGGCTTCCCTGGTGTCTCCCAGCACCACCACGTCTCCCACCCCAGCGCGGGCTGCCGCCGCGCTCCGCAGCCTTGCCTGCATTTCCCGCCTGTCTGCTCACTGCTCTGTTGCTGGCACCGCAGAGGACCCCTCGTCCACGGAGCGACAAGGGCCGCTCCACAGACATAATATTGGGAATGGGGTGGGCGCTTTGATGAGTCTTTCTTTTAGGCCCCTCTACCTTAACCGGTTAGGCCCCAGGCTGTGAAGAATTCTATATCGTGGGGTAGGTCTGCACTTAAAAACGCAGGCAGAGGCTTTGGTTTTCATATTCGAGGGTTAAAAATATTGTCGTTTGTGTAAGTGAAGTATACGTTTCCCTGAAAGATCTAATTATGAGGAATAGGATCTATAACCATAGATTATTCTTCCCAGAAGTCTTGCTTTTGTCTTCATTACTTAGTGAAGTGCATACGGCCTTTGGAGCCGTCTTTCAACTGAACAAGGGTGGTAGCAGTAGCACATGACTTTGTAAGTTTTTGCCACAAGGTGTCGCTGATTCTTTGTTAGCGTTTAGTAAGGGACACCTGGAGCCCTGGGCTAGGAGTCAGCAGACCAGACCAGGGCTGTGGACTTAGAACCCTGGATTTGGAATTAGGGACTGGAGTTGAACTACAGGTCTGCACTTGCTAGCTGTGTGTGTGACCTCAGGCAAAATTTAAATGATCCTTTGTTGTCTTGACAAAGACAATATTTTTGTTATTTTATCAATAAAATGCTTTACCAATATTACCCAAATATTTATGTATATCAAAAGGGGTAATGTGTCTGTGTTTACAAAATTGTGTTGTGTACATACAAGGTTTAAAATAATTTTTATAAAAATTGCGTGCAACTTTAGAGCTACGTAGCTATTATATTGAACAGTTGTACCGGTGAAGACTTAGTTACAAATGGTAGAAACCCATCTGAACTTGACAAGAGAATGTTTTGAAATGTATCAAGGCAGTTCAGGTGACTTCAGCAATGACGCTGTTGTGGGGACGGGGGCTTCGGGCATCACTGGAATCAGGATTTGAATGACACCAGTTGGGGGAGAACCCCCAACTTTCTTCTTGGCATCCGAGGTCTTTATTCTCTGGCTCCAGTTTGCTTCCTCTGTGTAATAGGCAACATTCTGAGGTTGTGAAGGTTGTAGGACATCCACGAGACAGCATCTGATAGGCTGAGAAGATGAGAAGCCAGGGCAGGAGATATAAGTGCTATAAAATTACCTTGATTTTGGTGAGGAAAATACTAATTTGGAATTTATAAAAGCCATTGTCAGTTAATCAACTTCAAGTTTAAAAAAAAATCATTGTTTGGAAACAGTCTAATATCCTTGCATCTACATGTCTTTATTTAAAAAAAATAGACAGTATTGCATTATTTTTCTTCATAATTTAAAGAAACCAAACTTTAAAAAAATGAAAATTTACCAGAAAACCATAAGTATAAATTATTTTTTTACAAATCTTTGTTTAAAACATTTCACATGGTATTCTTTTAACAGGCATCTGATCTGGAATATATGTTAATTCTAAACCTATTTTTACACAACTCTTGAGGAATGTATATCACAATATTGTGAGGTGCACTTACCAGTTATGTATATTTAATTTCTTTTAAACCCCAACAAATATATTAATTGCTTTTTTAAAAAAACTTTAAATAGTACCATTATTGAAAATTTTTTCTGCATCTGCATTATTAGTTGCAAGTCACAAAATCTGTGAGATTTTATCAGAAAATAAATTCTCCTGACCTGAATTCCCTTAGCAGGAAGCAGAAGCCAGTTTTTAAAGAAATTTTCTCGTATTGGATGGATGGAATCTCTTCCCAGCCCTGAGATTATGTTGAAATCCAGGAGACAAGACACCTGCAGTGAGTCCCCTGCCTGCCAACAGGGAACTGTCTGGAAAGTAGAGATGATTCGCTCTGCTGGAAGGAAGGGGGGGGCTCCCTCCTCTCCACTGCAGCTTGCTTGGTGTCTGGAAACATTGTAACATTGGTGGCACTGTGCTTTACTGTACCTATGCCTCAGCTGTGAGTGTTCTGAAATATTTAGGCCTCTTTGATAAGAAACTAATATAATATGTAGGGTATAACTAGGGCTTCTGAAGTGTGTTCAAGGATTCTTTCCAAAATTATCCAATAATGTCTTCATCCCTGAGATTTGTTTAAAAAGACAGGGTGGGGACTCTTGGTTTAAAATGGCAGGGACCGAAACGGGAAGTCCCCTACCTGTCTACCAGATGTAGACCAGGGGAGGGGACAGGAGTGTGGATAGCAGACGGTGCTTTAGCTTGAGAAGGCTTAAAATGCAGCCAGGTAGATAAAGGGTGAAGCCAGAAGCAATTATGGTGCTGTGTTTGTGGGCAGACACCAGGCCTGGGTTTATTTCTCTTATAGGAGGATGAAGGAGAGAGGGAAGAGGAGGAGGGGGAAGAGGAGAAACGTGAAATCTATGGAAAATGCTGTCAAACAGGAGAAAGGGAGCTTGCGTTTGAACAGAGGAAGACAGATCTCAAGAAGTAAAACTGGCACCCCAAAAGCATACCCCCCACCGTGAATAAGAGCGGAAAACCCTAAGGAGGAGAATTCTTTCTTTTTAAAAAAAAGATATTATTTATTTATTTTTAGAGAGGGGAAGGGAGGGAGAAAGAGAGGGAGAGAAATATCAATGTGTGGTTGCCTCTCACATGCCCCCTATGGGGACCAGGCCCAAAACCCAGGCATGTGCCCTGACTGGGAACTGAACTGGTGACCTTTTGGTTCACAGACTGGCACTCAATCCCCTGAGCCACATCAGCCAGGACAGGAGGAGAATTCTTGAGAGTACAAAAGACAATTAGATGTGATTGAAAGGAAGGGACATTACAGACAGAAATACTTCTGCGTGTCAAGAATTGTGCTAGGGGCTGAGAATATAATGACAAATAAAATCCCTATGGCTCTTGCCCTCAGAAGCCTCCTGGGGTGGTCAGACAGGGGAGCAGGCACTACACTGCAGTGTGATATGTGTGACAACAGGGTGGGACAGGGCACAGTAGATGCACAAACACCTCTGCCCGACACTGCGGATGATGGCGAGCTTGCTGTGTGGAAGGATGCTGAAGGTCCAGTCACCTGAAATTCTGGGAGCCTTCCAGATGAAGTGAGGGGGAGATGTGTTTGGGGAGAAAGAATACTGTGTGTGAAGCCCTCGAGGTGAGGGAATGCCTAGAATTTTGAGGAACTTAGAGCTCAATATGTCTGAATCAGAATATGAGGCAGAGATTATAAAGAAATAAGGGATTCAAAGGAGTTAAATAGGGAATAATGGAATTCAAACCCACATTCTAGAGAATGTTGCTGAATGTCAAATCAGTAATTGAAAGGACCATCCTGAGAAATGCTCCCAGAATCTAGAGGAAAGGGTTAACAACATTGACCCAGCATGGAAGACAATAGACATACGGGGAAGGGATAAAATTGAACCTAAGACCCATGTTCCTCCAGGAAAACAACAGATAAAGACTCAATTTAACGAGTGTTTCCTGCATTGAAAAAGTACTTGAATACATAGACCCAAAGGGTTCACCACATCCCCAGAAAAACTAATGGCAACATCTTTATATTACAAGAATATAGGAAACAGATCTTATGAGTATCGAGGCAAAACGAAGCAAGCTACCTTTCAAGAATAAAAGCCCACTGGCTTTAGGCTTTTCTGCAATACCCAAGATCAGAATAATTAAAACACTGAATAGAGGTTCCAGGGGAAAAGGCTGGGAACAACCTCATACTGAACCAGGTCGGCTGTCTTTCAAGGCAAGACAGATTTGCGAGACCATCCTATCCCTCATTAAAAAATACCCCCGCTACCCAAGGGCGCAGTCAAAATGAAAACCTCAGTATGAGGAATTTATGACCCACCAGGGTTTACAAGGCCAACCCGTTCACTTTGGACCAAAGTGCGGGCGTCCCACTGGCTGGGGTTCCTGAGCTGTCCCTCCTGAGGCTACTGCCGCGTCCCAGAAAATGTGTTTCTTGCACCACATGCTTTACCTCATGTTTCAGAAGAAATGTCACGTTTGATGACCACTGAAAGCTGATTTCGTTCCAGTACCTGTTAATGTTGGCTTAACTATTTACCTGGTTGCGATACGGTGCCCAGGAAAACCAGTGCCCCCCCCCCCCCTTTCTCAGAGAGAGAGCTAAAGGGTTCAGGGTGTTGATCATTTTCACCTTCAGGGGGGTCACGTGTTTTCTGCATCTTTAAAACTCTGATGTTTGCCTGCTGTGCGGTACTTTTGGTTGGGCAAGATTAGTAAACCGTTCATCAGTCCTTAAGCCTCACGTTATCTTCCTCCCACCGTGTTACCTACGGGGCATTTCACTATGCACGAGTACACAGGATGCTAATGTTTAGAAATGTAGCCGATTTATTGTTCTGTTCCTTGAAGAAAATCTCAGAATCTCAGATAAACTAGTTACCATTTCCTCTTGATTAAGAAGTTAGTGACTCACTTCAGTAAGAAATATATTCTTAAAGACACAGAAAAAAACTAAGAATCCTAATATTTTTAGTTAGTATTTCTGCGTAACTAGTTTCCCCAGAAAGAAGTGGCTTAAATAATAACCACTTTCTTAAGCTTTTAGGTTCCGTGCGTCAGGAATTTTGCAAGAGGAAGCAGTGAGAATGGTTTGTCTTTGCTCTATGAGGTTTGCGGGTGACTCAGCTGGTAAGACTCAAACAGGGGACCATTTGATAGCTGTGGCTCTCTAACATCTGGAGGCTCTCTCACTCCCCTGTCTGGTGCCTGTGCTGTGATGACTTGAATACTGGGACCCTGAGCAGAGCAGCTACCAACTTGCCCAGACTCAAGGAGAGAAAACACTTTGAATGGGAAGGATGTCAAAAGAATTTGTGGCCATATTTTAAAAACCACCTGATAATATATTGCTAATGTTGGTTTTCCTTGACTCAGGTTTTGGAAGGGTGTCATATGTTGAATGAGGTTGAGGTGTGTTCCCCCGAAATTCATATGGTGAAGACATAATGTGACTTTATTTGGAAACGGGGTCTTTGCAGATGTAATTAGCTAAATGAGGACGAGGCCATACTGGGATGGAGTGGACCCCTGATCCAACAGGACTGGTGTCCTGTTAAGAAGGGGCATTTGGACACAGACCCTTACACAGGGAGGATGCCCTGTGAAGATAAAGACGGAGATCGATGTGATGCTTCTAGAAGCTGACAGAAGCCAGAGATGGCTGGTGAAGCCCAGAAGGGGAGAGGGAGGTGTGAAGCAGGCTCTACTTCACAACCCTCAGAAGGAACCAATCTGACTCACACCTTGACCTTGGACTTCTGGACTTCACAACTACAAGACAATGAATTTCTACTGTTTAGGTCACCCATTTTGTGGTGTTTTGTTACAGCAATCCTAGAAAACTAATACAGATAGTTTTTAGTTCCTTTGTACTGTACTTTCCAAATTTTTTATATTTTAGACAAACAATAGGTTTCTTTAAAAATAAGGTAAAATAGGTTCATTTAATGTAATAATTACAATTTCTATGTTCCATAAAACATGGAAATAAACTGAAATCTTACTATGGATGTGTCTAGGTAATGCAACTATTGGTAACTTAAAAAAAAATTCTTCTGCTTCTCTATACTTAATATGTTTTCTCTGAAGAGCAGTGTTGCTTTAGGGGGAAAAACTATAGGAAGCAGCCTTCCAACGCAAAGAGCAAGGGCTTCAGTGAGCTTGCTGTGGGCTCAGCTCTGCCGCTTAGACCTTCTGAGCCTGTTTCCCGGTCTGATTGGGGGCGCGTAGCTCTCAGTGTTGCTGTGAGAAGCAAATGAAGCTAACCAGTCGCCTGGTGTCTACTCAATGGGACTCTGCCTCCACCCTCCACAATTTATCTGACAACCTCGGTGACTGCGATTACGGTGCCTGGAGGGGATGGAAACTGAAGTTCTGGAAGAGCTCATGCATGTCTTTCTTTCACTGATTGTTAGTGGGAGACTAAGGGCCTGAAAAAAAAAGACCCCAGAGGGGGCTTTTACTGGGAAGCAGAGGCAGCTTGATCTGGGGACCTCTTACCCAGGTCCCTCCTAAGACTTTGGGAAGGGTCAAGGTCAAAAATGGATTCCCATGGCCATGCGGCCTTGCAAAATCTGCAAAAGATATTTTAACTATAATCAGTTAAGATGGCTGTCTCTCTCTACTCTGATCACTGTCCCCCTACCCCTTGGAGCACTAATGGGGCTTTTGGGACTGGGCTAAGGGAAAGTTGACTTATGGGTACTTTTAATTTGGGCTCATTGAGGTTTATTTGTGTGGTTTGCAGTCACTTCCTTGAATAGGTAAGCTATTAATGCTGTCCTGGGTAGGTGAGGCTTCCAGAGATATTCCCATGGGCTAGCCTGCCTACTTAGCTTTCATCATGCACAAGAGCACTGTAAGGACGATGTTTACAGAACCTAATACTGAAAGCAGGTGGTTGGCGGAGGAATAACAAGATTCGACCTATGTGAAGCCAGAGTTAGCCAGTGTAAAATTTTCCTAGATTTTACAGCTCTTATAAGAAGGAGATGCAATAGCAATTTCTCCAAATCTGACAAAATCTTAAAAATTTACAGGACATTATGATGATGAGTTTTGAAGCTGAAGTAAATTATTCTAAGCTTTGTTGGAGACAACCCCAAATTTTAATCAAGTAAGCTAAAGAAAGAATTAACTTTTATTCTCTCCACAGGAAATATTACAAAATCTTTATAGGAGGAAGTGACTAAAAAGTGTATGCAACCAAAAACTGTAGAAAAAAAAGCATTATTGAACACCCTCAGAAGGCTGTGAATAAAAAGATTATGTAATTTTGGGGGGGGTGGATTTTGTTTATAATCAAAACAAAACCTCATCACTTTTTATTTTTGCTACAGCGTCATTATATTTATGTGTTATTTAATGTCAGCTTCATAAAGTGTATAATGTGTGATTTTGTTTCTTTTTCTATATAAATATTTGTGTTCATTCATAAATTTGTATCGGCTATTTTGCATTCTTTTTCTTACAAGAGGCTTCCAAAATTGTATAAGATCGGGCCCCTCAAAACCTGGGTTTGACGTGCAGGAGCCCGCGTTCCAGATCAATCCTTGTTCTGTGAAGCTGTTAATTGAGTCTGAGGCTAATGCTTAGGACTGTAGCTTCTCTGTTTTCCCACTTCCTACCGAAGCACCGAGAATCGAGGTGCTTACCGATCATCTCCTTTTGATCTAAGAGGTTTCGTGGCTCTGTCTAGTCTGAGCGTGAGGATACTGCGTACCTCGTCCTCTGAGCAAACCCATGACTCAGAGTGTGAGAAAAGGGCGCTCAACTTCCTGGGAAGTTTTCAATACAAAAACATGCTGGGCTTTTGAAGAAAAAGTAAAATTTAAAGCCAGTGGATGGAAACTTCTTGTAAAGAGATCTAAAAAACCCCCTAACACTTCCTATTCTTAAAAATAAGAGTTGTTTTTGTCAGAGGATCCGAGCTTTGAATAGATTTTTTGGAGGTGAATTTGGCAGATGTGATTAGACCCAGGAGTCTGTGATTTCAATCCATGGGGGAAGCCCATCAACTCCACTCTGCACTGACTGTGCTCGGGCATCTTATGGTTTCAAAACAGCGAAGAAGGACTTGGGTAATAAAATTACTCTCTCACTTTAGTGTTTTTAATTAATTTATTATTTGAAGATATATTTTATTGATTATGCTATTACAGTTGTCCCATTCTTTTCTCCCCTTTATTTCCCTCCACACTGCAGCCCCCCTCCCACCAGCATTCCCCCACTTAGTTCATGTCCATGGGTTGTACATGTAAGCTCTTTGGCTTCTCCATTTCCTATGCTATTCTTAACCCCGCTCCTGTCTATTTTGTACCTACCATTTATGCTTCTTTTTCCTGGTAACTTTTCCCCCATTCTGAGTCATCCCGCTCCCTGCTGATAACCCTCCACGTGATCTGCATTTCTGTAATTCTGTTCCTGTTCTAGCAGTTTGCTTAGTTTGTTTTTGTTTTTGTTTTTTTAGGTTCAGTTGTTGATAGTTGTGAGTTTGTTGTCATTTTGCTGTTCATATTTTTGATCATCTTCTTTTTCTTAGATTAGTCCCTTTAACGTTTCATGTAATAAGGGCTTGGTGATGATGAACTCCCTTAACTTTACTTTATCTGGGAAGCTCTTTATCTGCCCTTCCATTCTACACGATAGCTTTGCCGGATAGAGTCACCTTGGACATAGGTCCTTGTCTTTCACGACTTCGAATACTTCTTTCCAGCCCCTTCTTGCCTGTAAGGTTTCTTTTGAGAAATCAGCTGATAGTCTTAGGGGAACACCTTTGTAGGTAACTGTTTCCCTTTTCTCTTGCCGCTTTTAAGATTCTCTCCTTATCTTTAATCTCGGGTAATGTAATGATGTGCCTTGGTGTGTGCTTCCTTGGGTCCAACTTCTTTGGGACTCTCTGAGTTTCCTGGACTTCCTGGAAGTCTATTTCCTTTGTCAGATTGGGGAAGTTCTCCTTCATTATTTGTTCAAATAAGTTTTCAATGTCTTGCTCTTCCTCTTCTCCTTCTGGCACCCCTATGATTCAGATGTTGGAGCGTTTAAAGTTGTCCCAGTGGTTCCTAAGCCTCTCCTCATTTTTTTGAATTCTTGTTTCTTCATTCTGTTCTGGTTGAATGTTTATTTCTTCTTTCTGCTCCAAATTGTTGATTTGAGTCCCGGTTTCCTTCCCTTCACTGTTGCTTCCCTGTATATTTTTCTTTATTTCACTTTGCATAGCCTTCTCTTTTTCCTCCCTTTTGTGACCATACTCCACCGATTCTGTGAGCATCCAGATTACTGCTGTTTTGAACTCTGTGTCTGTTATGTTGGCTATCTCTTCATCACCTAGTTCTATTTTTGGAGCTTAGATCGGTTCTTTCAGTTTAGGCCATATTTTTTTTGTCTCCATGCACCTTTTACGTTGTGAGGGGCGGAGCCTTAGGTGTTCACCAGGGCGGGGCAACCCACCTCAGTGCCTTGTGGTGCTGTCTGTGGGGGAGGGATCTGAGAGGGAACAATGCCGTTTACTTGGCTCTTGGCTGCATTTCAGCCACTTTCCCCACTACCCACAAGCAAATTGGGCCCTTCTGGTGCTGGTTCCCTCCTGGTGGGTGGGTTTGTGTACATTCTAGGACCCTGTGGGTCTTTCCAATGAAATCCCCTGTGAGACTGGCAGTTTCTCCTGCGGCTGCAACAGTTTTTACCAGCAGAGCTTTTGAGGTTTTCTTTTCCCACCGAAACCCGGGGTTGCATGACCGATCTCCTCCCCTGTTGTCCTCCAGGTTTATCGGCACACAAATGTAGGACAGCCCGGTCTGCCAGCCACTACCTTACCATGTCCTCTCCACTCCGGCTGCCCATCTCCACCCCTCCTACTGGTCTGGGTGAATGTTTCTTCTTTATCTCCTTGGTTGTTGGACTTCCATACAGTTTGATTTTCTGGCAGTTCTGGTTATTTTTTTATTTTTAAATATGTTGTTGTCCGTCTTTTGGTTGTGCAAGGAGACAAAGTGTATCTACCTACTTATGTGGTTTTAATTTAAATCCAGGAGTTTCTTTGCCATTATCTCTGGCCAAAGATAAACATCACCCATTTTGATGGAACTACTCTGTGGTTTTAAATATATTCAGGTCTGTGGAATATAACAGTTTTCTTACAGAAAGAACATAAAACCAGCCTCGAATATTTGCCCCTTATCCCGCATTCTGGGATGGAGAAAAAAGGGCCAGTCTTCAGAGTATGGCCTATCAAATGCCCACTTCATCTCTCATTAGTGAGTGACCATAGGCCAGTTACATAATCTTCTCACCTTTAAAAACTTGGATAGTAATATTTACCTCAAGAAGTTGTGAGAATTAAATGAGATAGCGGTGAGTTTAAAACAAAACAAAACAAAACAAAGAAGTCCCCATCTAGTTATTGCAGCAGGCAGACACAGCTCAGTAAACGCTTAAAGTAAAAAAAAGAAAAATTTAAAAAAAGGTAACTCCTTAAATCCCTTAACATCCTCCCAGGGAGCATGGAATCTAGAATACAACAGAAAAGAAGGATCAAAGGGAAAGGGCGAGGTCATGGACCTTTGAAGTTGATGAATATTGAAGGAAGTTGTGGTAGAAAGGTCAGTGATAGTAGCTTGGAGAAATTCTAATTCAAAGGAAGTTTTATATGAAGCTGAGGTGTAAACAGATGAATTATGTACAGGGAACCACTGCCATATTTTTCAGGTTGAATTAAAGACTCATGGTCACTTAGTTTTATCGTTCTTTCATTAACTCAACGGACACGTAAGGAACATTGAACTTATGTCAGGAAGTTTTTGAGGACTGGGGACTCCAAACAGATATGTGACCCACTTCTGCCTCCATCGAACTTAGAGTCTACTAAGGGCAGAAAACTGTGAAAAGAACAAGGACGTGGAGTGTGGGGTACAGGGAGGAGGCAGGCTCAGTGAGTGCCTCCTAGGGGAGGTCAGGCGTCTGCACAGCCGCAGAGGTGAGAGATGTGGACTCAGTCTAGGTGGAGGAAATGGAGTGAACCAAGCACCGGTGGGGTCAGCTCTGCCCACGTGTGGGAGCTACAGGTAGGGAGAAGTAGGCAGGGTCAGATGATGGGCAGCCTGGCCTGCCATGCTTTTGCATCGAGCCTGTGGGGTCCACATCTGGGAATAGTGACAGTGGCTATGGAGGGGACTCCAAGAGCAAATAGGTATTCTCTCCTGGGCCAGGCGAGAAGGTGGGATTTGAGGGTGGTAAACACGAGGAAGTGGGGTTTGAAAGATGAGGCTTCCAGTCATTAGATGCAGGTCAGTTGCCTGGGGAAGACAACTGAGGCAAGAATGTTAAATAAGACATTTAAAAAAAAAGATTTTATTTATTAATTTTTAGAGAGAGGGAAAGGAAAGAGAAAGAGAGGGAGAGAAACATCAGTGTGTGGTTGCCTTGCCGATCCCCAACCTTGGGCGGGGGGAATCTGGTTCATATCCCAGACATGTGCCCTAGACTGAGAGTTGAACAGGTGACCCTTTGGTTTGCAGGCTGGGACTCAATCCACTGAGCCGCACCATCTGGGGCTAAATAAGGCATTTTAAAAGCCAGGGCATTTCATGTATGAGCATGGACCAGTAGACTGTAGTTTAAATTTTGCCTTTCTACTTTCTAATTCTTTAATCTCTAGGAATGTCTGAAAGTTTTGAAAAGTTACCACCGTCTCTGCTCTGGGGATGGATACTTAGATACCAATGTTCACAAATTAGACTTGAAACTTGACTCAAATGACTTAATACTGATGTAACAAACCTCCATTTACACATGCAAATGAACACCTGTGAACATTCATGGGCAAGAACTGCTTGATTTAGTGATACCAGTTTAGCAGTTTGAAAGGGGATCTCTTTTGGGGCTAAACGCCTAGTTTTACAGATTGTTTTGCTGCTTAGATCTGCTGTAAGGTTTATTTAATATGCAAACAACTCCTATCTTTAAAGGAGTCAGTGAACTTTCTTTGTAATTAAAAATCTTGAAAGGAATGAATTTAGATCGTATGCGTCTCAGTGCGCACTGAGGTCGGTGGATGTTTGCAGTTCCTTAAAGCTGTAGATTTAGACATCTAAGCTTCGTCATATAAATTTTGTTTTAGGAACTAACTACATGTAGTTCAAATATCATACCACTTACAAATTTGCCACAAAGCAAGCTATAGTTTTTCTGGTTTCCAACCATAATGAAAACCTCATCACTTTTTTTTTTTTGTTATAGACTCACAGATAAAAATAATTGACAACCTGAATGAAATGACTGGTTGTCTTCCCTGTCATCCTACAGTAAGAGTTCCCCACTTGATATGTTTCCGGTTCCTTAGGAATATTTTTTTCTCATCATTTGTTTGAAAGCGTTTGCCATATATGCATCTTTGGAAACTGGTCAGTTTCTACATATGTCTACATGCCTCCTTACATACTTGAGAGTACATGGAACATGCCAAAAGAATTTTTCACAATCACATTTTATCTTTTATAAGCCTAGCGGGGACCAGGGACAGCACTCCATGGCTGAGAGTTCCTTACTAGCTATTTCATATACAGTTTTGAAGAAGTTATATACCCACTGGTGCAGTGGGGTGGGCCCCTAACAGACCAGTCCTCTCTCAGATTGCAACTGTAAGCTCCAGACAAACTACAAAAGAACAACTACCCAAGGGATCGGGAGAGGAGACAAATGCAGGCAGAGGGGAGATGAGTCTTGGAGGAGGGCATAAGTTTTCTGGCATTAAGCTTTGGCCAAAGGACAGGCCACGGTTGCAAAGTTGTGTGTGTGTGTGTGTGTGTGTGTGTGTGTTTGTGTGTGTGTGTGTGTATCTAATACCCCAATGTAAGGCCCGTCATATTCTTGGCCTAGGGAGTCAGAGGATGGAACCTGGGCCATGATGACAAGGAGAGGGTGAGTGATTACCCAGAGAGAGGGTGGCTTAAACTCTGTGTCCGAACTCTGCCCGTCTCTCGCTGACCCACTAACCACACACGCACAGGAGACTCAAAGCAGCTTGGAGCTAAGGTTGAGAGAAGTGGGCTGAGATTTGAACTGCCGCCCACCCCAGATGAGACAGAGTTTGCAGGTTGAGTCTAACCATCAATTGCCTGTAAAAATAAAATATCAACGGGGGTACAACAGAATTTGGAGTCTTGACTACATAACATTCACTGTGTCCAGGGGACAATCCAAAACTATTGAAAATATGAAGAGCCAGGAAAATGTGACATATTTTCAAGAGAGAAGGCAATCAAAAGAAATTAACCTGAGATGACTGAAATGATGAAACTATCAGGCGACACTTTTAAAGCAGATTATAATTAAGTATGTTCGGTAGGATGAACAAAAGTACTCCAATAAATGAAAAGCCAGGTAATTTCAGAAGAGAAATTGAAAATGTTAGATAATAAATGGAAATAGTGCCAACCTGACTATTTGTTGACTTCAGTGGGCATCTCTAGTGTTTCCTCATTGAGTCTCATATTGTCTTTTGGTCAAAGGTTGATATCTCCTTTAAAAATTCTTATATTAAAAAATTTTTTTATTCTATTATTATTTTTACCCTCACTGGAAGATATGTTTATTAATGAGAGGGAGATCAACGTGAGAGGAAAACATCAGTTGGTTTCCTCTGTACCCCTGCTTAGGGGCTGCACCTGCAGCCTTTTGGCACACGGGACGATGCTCCAACAGACTGAGCCACCCGGCCAGGGCATCATATTTATTGGTTTCTATTTCATTATAGGTTTTTAAAAAATTTCGTGCTGGAGATTACATATTGACAGGTGCCTTTTAGGATCTGTGGAGCTGATTATGTTTTCCCTTACAACTTTTACTGAAATGTTGGCTTTTGTTATTAAATTTCCTCCATTGAATCACACTTGCATTCCTGTACTAACTCCAGTTGATCTTCATACATTCAATCTGCTAATATTTTATTTAGGACTTTTACATTGATATTCATAAAATTGATCTGTAATTTCATTTTTTTGGTATGTGTGGAATTGTTGCTGTGTTTTGGTGGCAGTATTATACTTGCTTTAAGAATGTAATTTAAAAGCTTTCCTTTGGTCTAGAGAGTTTAAATTACATTGGAACAGCCTGTTCTTTAAAGATATGGGAGAAATCCCTGTGAACTCACTCGGCGACCTGGGGAGGGTTTGGCTAGCTCTTTGATGACTTTCTCTGTTTCTTGTGTGAAATGCTTCTGTTTAGATTTTCTCCTTCTTCTGGAATTAAGTTTGTAAATTATATTTTTCTAGAGAAATGATAATCTCATTCACATTTTCAAATGCATTTGCATGGAGTTCAGCAAAGGAGTCCTTTGATTTTTCAGTTTCTGTTGTGAATTTCCATGATCATTTCTCGTGTCGTGTATTTTTGATTTCTCACTTTTCTTGCTTAGGTTAGGCAGAAGTTTGTTTTCACAGGGCCAGCTTTGATTTTATTGACAAGTTCTACATTTTTGTTTTTAAATGATTAATTTCAACTTTATTTTTATTATTGCTTTTCTAACTTCATGAATAGTATGCTAAATTAATGCATTTTTATTTTTATTTATTAACATAATCATATAAACTGGTGACTTTTGACCTTTTTCATCTCATGGCACACATAAACTAATTACTAAAATTCTGTGGCACACCAAAAAATATTTTTTTGCTGACCTGACAAAAAATAGGTATGATTTTTATTCATTAACACTGGAGGGCTATTGTGTTGTCTGTTGTCATTTTTGATTTGACGGTCTATGGGAAAAGAGGTCAGAGCCCCTGACGAAGTAATCTAGTATTGCATGTTTTAAAAATTTTTGTGGCACACTGGTTGAAAATTGGTAACATAGGGACATGAATTTTCATCTGAACACAGCTTTAACTGTATCTCAGGTTCTGAAAGGTAGTGTTAGCTGTTATTATCATTATGATTTATGGAGAAAGCCATTTGAGAGTTAAGGAAAGAATTAAGTCTGGTTACCTAGGACGGGGCTAGATTAAGGTGGCCCTCGAATGGTAGGTGGTAAGCAAGGAATTTTAGACTTGATAAAAATAACATTAAGAAGTCATTGGAGATCTTTGGTAAGGAAAGTAACAAGATGTAAGTATTGTTTTGAACAGAGGAATATCCCACTTATTAACAGTTATTTAATATTTTGTATTCTCCAAAACACTTTTGGATAAGAAATACCCTTTTCAGCAAAGATGGGCAAAAAAGTCTTATTAATTTCCTTTTCAGTGATGATACGGTTCAATCAGACAAATGAATGCCTACCTGGGACCTGTCATGACCATTCTGAATGCCTTGCATTTGGCCGAATTCTTTCATTGCTGACCTTGGAATTTCATATAGAAGCTCCTTTAAGTTGGAAACATTTCCTAAATTTAATTCTACCACGAAGAAATTTCTACTGTTCTCTTTATGTTGTTACCACTTATCTTGAACTCACCTTTGCCTTCAAGGGTGTCTTACTTACTAGGTTATAAATCCCTTACGCAAGTACAGTATCTTTTATACTGTGGGAGGTCAAGTCATTTGTTAATTGATTTTAC
Organism: Mormoops blainvillei; assembly: GCA_004026545.1. Classification (NCBI taxonomy): domain Eukaryota; kingdom Metazoa; phylum Chordata; class Mammalia; order Chiroptera; family Mormoopidae; genus Mormoops; species Mormoops blainvillei. Next base: position 28,123 of record PVJD01002193.1, on the reverse strand, counting down.
TTAAAACTACTCTTTCATAATTATAAACATCTCACAATGTGCATGTGAATAATTGAAATACTTTGAGATTATTATCCTCCTTACCTTTATATTATCCCATATCATAGTCCGCATTTGTAGTCATCTTACTATACTAAATAGACAACCTGTGTTCTATCCTGCTTTCTGTTATTAAAGAAACTACATTAGTGTGTGTTCTACCATCTCCATGATCTCTTTTACTTGATTTTGGTGTCCAGGGCTAAAAGTCCTCCTCTCTACCTATTGTTCCCTTTTCTCTTACTAATTGGTTTTGTTGGGGGAGGTGATGTGCCCATGGAAACACTGCATTTGCTAGACTCTTCAATAGGTAAGGGTAGCCATGTGACTAAGTCTGGCCGCTGGGATGGAGGTCAAAGTTATTGAGCAAGAAAGTTTCTGCCTGGTATTTGGAGGCCACGGCTGGAGGAAGAGACTCAGGCTCGCAGAAAGGACGCTGGACTGGAAGGTTGGACCGCGTGAACAAGATTAGTTACATAATTTGCAGGCGCGGTACCAAACGAAAATGTGTTATAGCAGCAGAGTATTAACCCTGGCGCTGGGTCCTTCTAAGTGTGGGTCATGCACCCATGAAGCTGGCCCGGGGCATGGAGGAAGCAAGGACCCGAGGGTGGCGGGGAGCCACCACGCCCACCCTGATACAGGGTTACAATTTCTCCCATTTTATGGGTGGAGAAACTGAGGTTCAGACAGTTTGGTACCTGACCCATGGGAGCACACGTAGGGTATGGACTCAGGTCCTGTGAATTCGGGCCTCAGACTCCTTGTACCAACACATTGGCTTTCTTTTCCTACAGAGATGTTACTGTCCTGCATTTCTACATGTGTCCCACCCTGCCCCTCCTGCATAGCCTCCGATAGGAGGAGGGCAGCCCTTCACCCCAGTGGTCTCACCTCCCTCACATGTAATGTGTACTCGGGAGTGGACACAATGCAGGGTGTTAGCCAAAGTTAAAATATGGCCAGAAAGTGATTTGTTTCTACCTGTAGCAAAATGTTTGTACTCTGATTCCTCAGGAATTTGCCCTTTGCAGAGAGAGAGTTAAGAGCTTACATAATTCAATTAAAAAACCTCAAAATATGTGAGATCCCATCCGATGTGAGTTTCTGTCTCCTTGACCCTTGAGGAGGTACAGGTGGTCCTTACAGGGAGATCACAATCAGGAAAATTCAGCTAGAATTTATTTTTTTAGGCCTGGCTGGTGTGGCTCAGTGGATTGAGTGCCAGACTGCGAACCAAAGGGTCGCTGGTCCGATTCCCAATCAGGGCACATGCCGGGGTTGCGGGCCAGGTCCCCAGTAGGGTGTGCACAAGAGGCAACCACACACTGATGTTTCTCTCCCTCTCTTCCCCTCTCTCTAAAAATAAATAAAATCTTAAAAAAAAAAGAATTTATTTTTTTAATAGTACCTTAGGATCAACAGTGTTTATCACCCTTTGGACGTTCTCATCTACGGCCACGGGAAGTGCTGTGGCCACTGACTGATTTGTTTTATTAGCACAACAAGCCCAGGGACCCCAGTGTCACATCTGTGGTGTACGTGCTGAGCTTGGGCTCTGGAGTGACTACAGGTTTTGCCCACCTCTGGCACGAACACCCCTCCTTGGCTATGTCCACAACTCAGCACTTCTGGGCCTAGTTCTGGGTGGTGCCAGGGTGGGGTGGGCACAGCGTGTCACTGCAGGCAGTCATAGTATATCACAGTGTGTCATGGGGGACGCTGGCCATGGCATGGGGCAACCCACCGCTCCCCTTTTATAGGAAGAGAGGAAATTTCTTACCTTCCCCAAGAGGAAGAAACTGTCGGTCAGATTCCAGGACACTGATGCCAGATGTTTGCCAGTGGGCACCTTCACTGAATGTGCTTCCTGTCTCTCGCTTGGTAAGAGGGGCCGGGGTCCTTCTAAGCCAGGTAGGCCCAGGCAGGTAATGCTGGGGGCCTGGGGAGGACCAGGGGCTTGGAGGCTGGGGCAGGTCAGAACTGGATTTAGGTGGAAGCCCCTCCTTAGGTCTTGATTTCTGGCTTGGTTTTACCATACATTGATGTCAGGTCCCTTGGTGATGGTCCCAGTTGTGACTTATGGCCCCGAGGGGGTCCCTGGGAGTAGAACTCTGGTGTTCCTGGTCCTTGACTGAAGTGTCATTCTAGTGTCATCCAATTCTAACTGTAAGCTTGCTCCTCCGCTCATGGCGAGGTACGAAAAATTGTCTGTGTGATCAAGGTGTCATTTGGACTGTACCACGACACTTGGTGTTATGGGTTGAATTGTGTTGCCCACACCCCGCCTCTCCACCCCCTACAAATTTATCTGTTGAAGTCCTTCTGCCTCACAATGTGACTTTAAAGGGGTAGAAAGGTCATTAGAGTGGGCCCTAATCCAATATGACTGGTGTCTCTATAAGAAAGGGGACTTTGGGGACAGATACACGTAGAGGGAAGGCAGTGTGAAGAGACACATGTACAAGCCAAGGAGAGAGGCCTGGGACAGACCCCTCCCCCACGGCCCTCAGCAGGAACCAGCCCTGCCAACACCTTGGTTTCAGTTCCAGCCTCCAACACTGTGGGACAGCGCATTTCCGTTGTTTGAGGCACTCGTCAGTGAAGGCCTCAGCCGGCTCCCTCGCTCAGGAAATCCGGTTTCCAGAGGCTGGGGTGCTGTGGGGAGAAGTGGGGAGACCACGCTGCCCTTTCTCCATTGTGCAAACACTGCCATGCCAGTGACATTCGCTTGACTGCAAGGCACTCGTGGACATCTGCCAGCAAACTGCACTACTTAACATGTAGCAGGTAGAAGACTTCCAGTCCACTCCGGCTTTTTTAAAATAAGGATATTTGGGGTAGGGTTTTCGTGGCCGCGGTTGGGTCACGTGGAGGTCGGGTCAATGGTAAAGTGGGATGGGCTGGCTCCCAGCTCATAGCCTTCCTCACCTGTTGGTGAGAATTCGCTGATTCTCAAGACGTGGCTAAAAACATGACGGAACATTTTTTTGTTTTCAGTCCTGAAACACTTAGTACAGCTTGGCCACATGACAGATGCTGAAAATTATAACTATTACTATTAGTGTCCAACTCTGGAGAAGGACTGCTTTCCTTAAGGCAGTGGTCAGAGGGGGAGCGTCTGCCCTTGGAATTCATACCTTATCGGTGGTGCTTAATTATTTTTAATGATATTGCTGGGTCTGAGCAGGCTGCCTGGAGCGATCTGAGTCACAGCATTTCCACCTTTGGGTTCCATTGTTAATTATCACCCCTGAGCCAGAAGGTGGTCACCATCATTTTAGCCAGCACGAAAAAATTGCTTTAACAAATCAAAAACACATGGTGTTTGACGAGGGAAGTTGATAAAATAAGGAAAATCTCCAAGTGTCTCCAAGATCTGATAAACATCTTAACCACTGGGCATTAAAGTTCTAATATATGGGAAACATTCTACCACTATGTTTGCTAATATTCCGGCAAATGGAGCACTACAGAAATAGGGTTTTTTTAAGTACCCAAAAATCTAACTCACAAAAAGCCAGGCAGTATTATATTTGCTGTTATATATTATATATTCTTATTCCCGTTTTACATACTAAATTTCCCGGCCTCTGAGAGACCATTTGCTGGAAAAATGGCTTAAAGTGGGTATATTTTTATGGTTTTGCAAACATCTGAAGAGCAGGGATTGTCTCTTTTCCTAAACACAAGATCCCCACTCTGCCTATTAGTCTAGAATAATAAATATACACATTCATTACATGTTTGTTGAAAGAACCAATGTGTGAATGATTTTCTGGGTGAGTTTCTGTGAGCTGAGGGAAAGGAAGCAACGTGTCGGTAAAGAAGGAATATTTTCACTTTGCAAAAGGCAGGCAATTTATTGTAGTGAGATTATGTTGAAGTTGTATGTGCGACACCCAATGCATATAAAGTAATTTCCTCCACATCACTGGCAAAGGCATCCTAGAACTACAAGGAAACTCAAAGTGCTATGAATCAGTTAATATTGATGTAATGCATTTGCACTAGCCTACCCCAATTAACAATTAGATGATTAAAGGACATATTGAAGTATTTTGCACATTGTCACGCTGGCCCTTTCTGTGACCAGTGTTTGTGACGCCCATGTGAATTCCAGACCCTGAACTCTGTTGCTTGCAGTCTGTTTCTCTCTTCTTCCTGTGGCATTTTTAGTTATCAGACTGCTGCTTAGAAAACTTCTAACAGAGATTTAATACATTTTCCCCTCAATGGATCTTGTGGAAAGCATGAAAATTGGCAGCATCAAAAAAAGGGAAAACATTATTTTTAAACACTACTCAGTAGAAAAATGCCCCAGGAGGTGGAAAAGGGCATTGCAGTTTACCCCGAGCTCACAAACAAATATATACACGTATTTACGTAGACACCTTGGCACTTAGCGCCTCGTGTAGGACACACTTTCCCCATCTACTATTTGTTGCACAAATCCAAGTACACACAGACACGGTTCAAGCACTGCTGGGCAGCTGTCCTCTCCGAGGGGGGGCCCTGCACGACTTCCCAAAGGGAGCTTATTCTCGACTTTTTGAAAACAGAGTCTGACAGCAGTTCTGCGTGCGGCCATGCACTGCAGAGACACCACGCGTCACGCCACGGCGTCAGCCTCCGTTCCTAAATGTAGGATTCTCTGGCGTACTGCAGCTGGTCGGCCTCGAAGACCGGCCGACTGCATCGCTGTGCCAGGTACTCCCACTTACTCTTCTGCCTGGACTCGGACACAGTTCTGAGCCGGTGTGGCTCGGGTCTCCCAATGCCAGTCTCTTGTCCTATCATTTCCATAGAAGCATGGACAGCTCTGCTCTGTTTCCAACTCTCAGTCCTGGCAGAGAGTCTGTGCCCATCAAGTGGTTCCTGACCACACAGGTTTCTTGAGTCCCCTCCAAGGGGAAACGGTAGATGAGGTGGCAGCTCAGCGTCCAGGCTGAGCATTCTGGCTCTCATGCTGCCGACTGTCTGGCTCCTGCAGCCAGTGAGACCCAGGGCCTGGCCCTGCACGGCCTCCTCGTAGGACGGTGGCCTTCCCGGGTTCCTCTGGTCCACTAGGTGGAACACGTCCTCAACGGACAGGGCGAAGGTTCTGGAGCTAAAGTCTAGAGCCGTCTGGCCGTGGACCTCGGACAAGTTCTCCTGGACAATTCGTCCAGCAAGTTGTCTTTCTTTTTTGAAGTCTTTCCCTGCTGGGTCCCTGGGGAGGCCTTTGGACTTGACAGACACTGAGCTGGAGGTCCGGCTCAGCCCTTTCTTGTGAGAGGCAAAGGAGAATGACATGGAGTGCTTTTTTATTTCTCTGTTGGGCTTACTTTTATCTGTCTTTGTAAAAGATCGATGTCGGGTGAAGAAATTTCTTTTGGGACTGGAAGGGGAAGCCACCGGTGAGCTGTCTGGGGATGCGTCCAGAGAGCCATTGGAGGAGGCTTTGGGCGTCAATCCCCGCGGTGACCCCAAACCCTGAGTTGGGTTCTCCATGGTCAGGTCCTGTGGCCTCTGGTTTTTGCCTTCAACTGCAGGAAACACCTCCTCTGGAAATGGGTCCTCGGCATCCTCACTTTCTGAACGAGAGGCTGGCCGGGTCTTGCTGAAGTCATCCTCGCTCCGTGTCAGTTTTGGGTTAGTTTTGGGGCCCTTGAGGTGCTCTTGCAAGGATGCCATGCTGGGTTCCGAGTACCTCCTGTCCGGCTCACTGAGGCAGCTCTTCAGTCTGGCTACAGTGCTGACGGAGGGCTCCCGGCTTAACTGCCAAGAATGCTGCCAAGAACTTCTGGGCTCCGAGGGCATGGGCGGCAGCCTGCCTGGAGAGCTGACGGCACTGCTGGGGTCCACGTCGGGGTCATTGCTGTCGTAGGCTGAGTCATTCTGCAGGGTTGACATGTCTGCAGAAAGTAAAAGGACAGTTGAGCTTTCCACTCCGATTCTTTTAGAAATGAACTTTAGCACAGGGCACCCCGCTATGTCAAGTATGGCACTAGGTAATTTGGTAGAGCTACTTTGGGGTTTGAAATGAAAGTTACTTGCCACATAATTTTTTGTTTCTTTCAAAATCTCTATATGGAGATGAGAGAGAGAGAGATCAAAAAAAAAAAAAGAGAGAGAGAGAGAGAAAACAGCATTTCACTGAAAATTTATTGATCTTAAATTTAAAAATTGACCCTTTGAATGGCTCTTTTATTGGGATCTATTTCCATTTTAATGGATGTATATTCCATTAGTGGAAATAAAAGTTTATTACCCCAGCCCTCTAGCTAAAGTGAACTCAGTAAAATCAGCAGTTCTTCAGGATTTAGAGTAGGAAGGGGAAAGTTCCAGGCTCAGCCTGAAGGAGTGTCTGCAGCTGGAGGAGATAATGCAGGAGGACTGGAGAGCCAAGTTTTCATGTTTAAGGACCTCGCTACAGATGAGTCTACTTTCCTTAGGTAGTTTGTGAAAGTAACTCCCACTTCAAATACCGGAGACATTTGCGTTACAATGGAATGTAATCTCAGGAATGACCACCGTTCTATACCTGAACTGCTGTCAGTGTGTTCCAGGGACTCCTCAGAGGCCTCACTGGAAAGCGCTGGGATGATCTCCCCAAATATTTCAAAGCAGTTATCGATGAGGAATTCCACCAAAGTCTTAACCTGTGAGGACAAACAAAACGAGCGGACTGTCAGCCTAAACACATCTTTATTTTTCTTAAAGGGAGCGGGGACTTGGTGGGGGTCAACCGTCAGGGAGGTGCCCCAATAAGCAGAAGAGATTTTATGTGTCTAAAAAGAGCATACAAAAATTTAGTAACAATCATCTATTAAAGTTATTTTTGAGACATGTATTTTTTTTTTATTTGAGAATTAAAAACTTTCGCTTTAAAGTAGTTAAGTTTTTGACTTAAGTAAGGAGCTCCTCAAACTGGTGGTTGGACTGAGGGCGTGAGGCACGAGGGACAAAACCGAAAGGGCTCTGTGTCCTGGGAGGCAGGGGTGTGACAATCAGCAGCACTAAGCTCTGTCTTCCTGGCTGGCACAGGGCGCACGCCTAGGCTTCGTCGGTTTTGTTAACTGCATACATTCAAAAGGGGAACGATGGTAAAAGCACTCTGCGTTTCACGTTTCCACTGTGTTCTCGAGGCAGAGAAATTTGGGGGCGTTCCTTCGCCGCGATTTGCAGACAGACGGCGCGACGGCGCCCTGAGAGTTTCTCAGAAACGGATGGGAACGAACCTTATTGTTCAGATCTCTCTGGGCCTCGAAGGACAGGCTTTGGTCATTCTCCCGGGTCAGCATGTTGGGCCCGACACAGATGGCGAGGTTGCTGGCGTCCATCTTGCTGACCTCGGCGTTCTTGCTGATCAGGTGCAGCACGGAGACCAGGTGTCTGAGCAGCAGGAGGTTGGGCCGAGGCAGCTTATTGGCCACCCTGCGATGAGGTTCAGGGAAGAGAGTTTAGAGGAGGCGGATGCCTCTTCCGTTTCAGTGCAACAAGCTGAAACTTTCTGGCTAACTCAGACTTCCTTTAAAATGAGGAAGGTGCCTTTTCACAAGTAACATTGTGAAATCTTCACACGCTTCCAGGGGCAACTGACATGGAATGAAACTCCTTAACCACCACATGTGACAGCCTAAGCAACTGGTCTTTATAATCAGGAGACTAAATAACACAGTCTTTTATTATTTACATAGATCTTAGGTTAGGAAGCATTAATTCCTGCCATAAACACCATAGTTTAATATTTTGAAAATCATTTTGTTGAGGAATCATTTAGCCGAGTGGAATGTCTTTTTGTTTCTAACACTGCAAGACTTCTGTTTTGTTTTGTTTTGTTTTGTTTTGTTTTTTAACACAAGCATTTGCCTTCTTCTGAACTGTGATCATGAAACGAAGATGAGACATTTCTGTTCCACTCCGAGAAATCCTTACAGAGAAGAAACCCGCTCATAAGGCAAGTTCATATCTGCGATCAAGGCAGCATTTCAACAGCAACGTTGTTATTAACAAATAATAAATTTGATTCTTAAAGCCTTTTTCAAAAAATGAAATGGTGACTAATAATGTGACTCATTTTCATTTTTCATAAGAAGTTATTGTTCTGAAAGAGCTTTATGTCTTTAAGTAGAAACTAAATTTCATTTTGGAACGATGTCTTCAATTCTATAACTGTTCAATATTCCATTAAAGATATTCAGCCATGTGGGACATTCATAATATACAGGCACACTTTCACGGGGTTGGACAAAAGTGCCGGTATTTTAGAGAGGCATTTAAGCTTCTCTGGTTACCAACAGGTCATAGTTTCATTTACACATGTAATCATTTTTGCTGTGACTGGAGTTTGTTTTTATATAGTTGTCATTAATTATAAGAATAGGAAATGTGTTGTGAAATTTTATGGACAAAACAATCCCTTTCAGATTTGTCCTACTGTGTTTTGAGGGACTTTTAGGGGAGGCGGCCGCCTTGCAGGACGCCATTCTAGGGTGAGCAGGGGAAGGATAACCCCCGTTTCCTGCAGCTGGCTGTCTGGCCTGTTTTGAAGCTTTCATCTCTGATTCTGTGTCATGCCTTCGTGAATGACTTATAGTTTTAGACTCTCCCCCCTCCTGTGATTTGCACAGAAGTTCACGTTCAACTTTTTGAATGAGCAGCGCCTTTCGTTTGGCTGACACGCTTCCGTGAACGTCCAGGCTAACTCCTGGTTTGGATTCTGGGAGCAGATGAACAGTTCCACTCTGATCTCCTAATCGTTCCAGGTTTCATGAAACACGGTGACCACTGTGTAATGAACGGACGGATGGAGCCCGCGTGGGCCAGGCCCGCGGGAGCAGCTGTGACCACTTACCGTTTCAGGGCGTCCGTCCTGTGCTCCTCGTCCTGCATCTCCAGGGCCCCCATCCACTCCTCAAACAGGTCCCAGCAGAGCAGCTTCTGCGGGATGCCTCTGAGGAAGTCCTGGAGGAGGAGGAAAGGGTGCGTTTGGCCTCTCTGTCTTGTGCAGTGTGCTGGCATCTTTGTCCTAACTTGGTTCCCTCCCAGGGACTCTGTGCCCATCCTGCCACCGGCCGTGCCCCCTCCTTCCTGAGTCTGATTCATCAGGGGTCTCTCTCTCTCTCTCTCTCTCTCTCTGTCTCTCTCTCGAGTTGTTTCTCAGCAGTTTCCTAACAACAGGCACGGTAAGGGCGCCATTCGAGGGGCCCCAAGTCTCAGTTATGCCCTTGGCCACGGGACAACCTGAGTGCCTTTCTCTTCAAAATTATGGGGAAAATTGTGAATGCCTTGTTTTCTGCTGGAATCTGGGTTCGCAGAAACACAGATGTTTATATAAATAAGGAAGAGGCTTAACTAAAAAAAGTTAACCTCCAAGATCAGTTTACTTTGGTTTGCAGAGAGAAGAGCCCATTTCTTACATCCTGAGAGTTAATGTGTTACAGCCCATTGGCAGGTTCCTTGGCGCCAATGCTGTGAGCTCACCTTAAAGACGGCTGCCAGGAGGTGCACAGGGAGGCTTTGCAGCTCCACCGCACCCCCCGAGTTGAGCTCCTCCTTGAGCTCTTTGCGGGCTTTCTCATTGGCTGCTTTCCTGAATATCCCTTCGGTGGAAGGGCCTTTCAGGCACAGGATAGCAAGAATATCCTATGAAGAAAAGGCATGCAAACAGGAAATGGTTACCCTTGGTCTGAAGACACGCTTTTCTAACCAATGCACTAAAAATCTATGTTTAGGTGGGAGAAAGAGAATTAAAATAGTGCATAGGGACAGTAGCTCACTTTACCTGTCACAAAATATCCTCTCCATAACCGTCAGTTCTTCCTGATACTAAGTTAGTCCTAACAAGTGACTATCAACGCCAGTTTTCCCTTTTAGACCAGTTGCTAACAAATGCGTTCCTCGACCCTGCCATTTTTCTCAGAGAAGGTAAATCGTGAAAGATCTGATTTTGCACAGTCAGCAAGCATTCCAGACCTCCCTCCTTGTGACTCAGTCCACAGAAACATTGGATGTCTGATCCTATATGCTACCCAGCATCTCGGCCTGTTGATTTTTCAGAAGCCACACATTTTCAGCATTCTTGACTCTACGAAGTCTAGAGGAGAGTGACCATCGACCTGAGCTCACTGGCAAATACAACCAATTTCTAGAATATAGGCAGCCAGGTGTTGTCCTGACCGTACTCACAGGTGGGAACGCCATTTCTAAAAGCGGGAAACATTGAAGATTGGTCTCAGTAAGCTTAGCCTAAGGATGGTATCCAGGCTACCCAAGGGTTTTTCACAGTTGGCAGAAAGCTGAAGTAGGTTTACAAGCAAATGCGTGCCTACCTGAATGGGCCTGGGCAGCGTGTCATCGTCACCACAGATAATTGACAAGGGCTGATCAAATAGTGACGTTTTCAATTCTGGCTCTGAAGCCCCGGAAAACTCTGATGAAGGAGAAAGCCTTCTCATGAGAAAGGGCCAGGACAGCACCTTCTTCCTCTTCTTAACTTCTACAGCAAGAGAACAAGGCAAAGAGAAAATCTGAATTAAAATATTAGCAAACAAAGACCCATGCGAGGTCGGGGATATTGACGGTCACAGAATGTCCTCTCTGGTTTGCCATGTGGGGGAAGTAACTTTTGAAAGAACTGAGAAAGCAAAGGGCATGAATCTTAATCTCAGAAAAATCAACCTAGAAAACCACCACATTGTTACCAGGGCAACCAACCCCTAAACAACAGCACTAAGGTTCTTCAAAGTCTCTCCACCTTTCCTGTTTTCACCCCTCGCCAGCTGCTTGGTGCAGAAAATTGGCCAAACCTCACCGAGCAGGTCATAAACAACCATCTTAACATGTTGACCTTAATAACTGTGGCGGACATCTTTGATGTCAAATATATTATTTTAATTTGCGCCTTTGAGTAGTGAAGAGAACGGCACTTGGAGAGGAAGTGATTTGCTCAACGGGAGCGACCTCTGCAGCCACGCTAGCACCCATCAGCCACTAGAGGGAGCTGCATCACTCAGCCTGCCTGCAGGCCCCTCCAGGGTTTCAGCTTGGGGAGGGGGAGACCACAATGCTGCCGGAAGACCTGAGCCTAGGATTGGAAATTATCAGCAAACCTTTCCAAGATATTCTATCTTTGCAAAATCCTGAAGACGGGTGTGCAATGAATATGGCCTCTTACAAAATTCCTTCTTTTGCTCTTTTCTCTCTCTTTCCTTCCCCTTTTCCCTCCTCATTATAAAAGCTCTGTTTTCTGAATGCCTTGGCGCACGTTTCTATACATTTTATCCTGGCAAGCAGAAGAGGAGGGGTAGAGAAGTGGTTTGTCCTCCCACTCCAGGAGCACTGGGTCAGGGTTATGTTATAATAGAAAGCGCTGTGAAAAAAGTGAAAAGCGAGCCATGGGTTCTTTAGAATTTGATATCAGCAGTGATCGCTTACATGGGCTCTAAGATTCACTTTCCACTAGAAAAGGAAGAAAACAGAAAAGGCATCGTGTTCTTCGTGTGCATGCAAGCTTTAATGGTCAGAGCCTCAACAGCGAGGAGGTCTGTAACACCCGCAAGGACAGACCCCCGGGAGAGGTGGGGGTGGCTGCAGGGGGGATCTGTTCCGTCTGTGCACTCTGATGCCCTAGGGAGCTGGAGCCCGCCTGCTATGAAAGTGTTAATGTTCTGCGGTCTTTAAAAGAACACTTAAAAAAAAAATTCCTAGTAATGTCCTGTGGTTTTGCAAACCAAGAGCTTTTGTTGTTAGCACTTAAAAGACCAGTATGTTTTCAAAACTCACCAATGAGCTGGCAGATATTGTCTTCACTCTCGCATGATGCCAGCAGAGGATGTTCCTTGATATCACCCTAAAAGTATGTTTATTTTCGTTAAAAATAATGACCGAAGGAACCTACCCAGGCTTTCCCCATTAAATACACATAAAACATTTTATTCATATTAAAAATTAGTCAATAGAGTCCATTGATTTTTTTCTAGCTTCTAGAATCAATAGCAAAGTATTGATTGTTTCATATGATCCTCATTAATGTGTTTAATATATTGCATTTATGATATTAATTTTCTTCTCTAATAATTAAATAAAGCAAACAATATTCAACTAAAACAGAAAGTTTTCCACCTTCTCTCAGTGCAGATAAAAACTTCTAAAAATTGCCTTCTTACCTCTGATTGACATTCAATTAATGTCTCCATATTACTGGCGTTTAGTGTTTTTGACTAAAAGAAAAAAAAGATTAAGTTAGGCAACCATTTGACTTGATTCTAGAAGATAGAAATCAATAAATACAGGAGAGGGGGGCACCTACGGCATTGCAGCTGCTTATCAGCTTCATTAGAGTTTTGCCTGACTGTCCAGTGATGAATCTCACTCCAGCGTGGCCTCCACTCTGCCTACGGAGAAATCACATGGGAAGGAGTTAGTAGGGACACACATGACAAATTGGCCAATTTCAGTGCCACTTTACCAGAACACAAACTTTGAAACTATTAGGTAGACAAGTTTTCATTTAAAGTACAATTGTCTGTTACCGGGTGTCTTATATGATTAAGAATGGCCTTTAACACACATTTCTTAGTTAAACCTGATATCATCACCATGCCGAATTCTGGCATACATTCATTACATTCCCATGAGGTGATAATTTGAAAAACAAGAACGATAACAACTAACATTTTTTTTGGTGGGGATAGCTATCCTATTAAGAGCTTCTCATGAAATTGCTCATCCAACCTGAACAGGAAAAAACTCACTCCCGGGATGCGACTTACAGTAGACACCAAACAGAGAACATTTACAGAATTCCTGTGCCCCATGAACGGGCTTCACCTTGAGCAAAGCTTCCCATGTTCAGAATCTTTAGAACCCTGTTGCACATTTGTGGTGCGGCTTGTTTTCTTTCAGATCTGATCTGAAAGACCAGGGACCTGCTAGCAGCTGACTTTCCCATCATGTGAGTTTATGGCACTTACCCTGGGAGAGCCTCCAGCCAGCGTGCCTTTACCTCTGGGGAGCCGAGAGACGCGGGAGAAACAGCCTGACAGGGCTTCTGCTAACCCACTGGCGGAGAGCTGAGCCGGGACTGCTCCAAGTTCACGTGTCCTGCATTATAAGTGAGGGGGCGGGCAGGTGGAAACCCAGAATCGACTGGACCGGAAAAAGCATCATGGGCTGTCACACGGGCTAAGCCAGACACTGGAGAGCACCCGCTTCCTCATTCCTTTTAGGGCGGCTCTGACTCTTTATTTATTTTTTTCTTCTTCCATTTGAAAGTAAAAAAAGAAAAAAAAATCTGTAAACTACTAGGGGTGGAAAAGATGACATAGGACCATAGGAGAAGGCTCTGATTAATGTCACACGTGGGACGTGTGACTAGAAGTGGGGTTATTCTGAATGTAAACATCATTTTATTTTCTAAAGTGGTACTTTCAGCTGCCCCCCTCTTTTGGATCCTGTTTGAGTGCCGTCTCCCCTCGCACCCACCATCTACTACGTTCATCAGCCGCCATACCTTGATTAGCACCCTCTGCGTGTGGGGTGTCGTCCCTCCAGGAAACCCAGGACCTGCAACGGAGAAATGGTCACCATCCAAAAAGCCAGGTCTGTTTCCTTTGGAATTGAGAAGAGAGTTCACTAGAGCAGTTGTCATCATATTAACCTCTTCTCTTTCCCTAACGCGCAGTCAAAATTAAGACTTAATTCACAGATCAGCGCTCGTGCTGACACGGAAGGAAAGCAAAAACTTCCTTTGATTAGAACAAGTTCAAGGAGAAAGAAGATGGTGAATTTCACCTGTAGCTCCCTCCTTCTGGATAATAGAGAAGCTCTGGTCTTTCCTACGGCTGAGAGGCTCTCTCTGAAATGACTCAAATACCCTGACAGGAGAATGGATACATAGATCGTGATGTATCCACACAGGGGAGTGTTCCTTGGCACTGAGATCATCGAGTCCAAACATACACTCAACAATAGGGTTGGGTCTCACAAAATAACATTGAGTGAAAGCAGCCAGACCCAGAAGAGCTTCTCGTGAAATTGCTCATCCAACCTGAACAGGAAAAAACTCACTCCCGGGATGTGACTCACGGGAGACACCAGAGAACATTTACAGAATTCCTGTGCCCCGTGCACCGGCTTCACCTTCGAGCAAAGCTTCCCGTGTTCAGCATCTTTAGAACCCTGTTGCACACGGTCACCTGCGAAGCACAGCAACACGAAAGCAGTCTGTGCTGGGCCTGCCTGGGACCGGGCGCACGGGGCAGCTCAGCAAATAATTTCTGAATAATACATTTACTTAGAAACGTTACGCGCTCTCTCTCTCTCTCTGTCATTATAATATATTCTTATGATATGTATTCCATGAACTTTTTTTTCATCGGACTTGCTCTTTGGGTTCTTCTAAGAAACTTAATGTTGATGCTGCTCTTACAACCAAAGCATCAATCTTCGACTGAAATATTTCCCTTTTTTAGAAAAAACGAAGACGATATTTTCTCTGATCCTTAGAGTTTTTTCTTTCTGTCATGCACTGTCCTCCACAATATACATTCAGCCAGTGATTAAAAAACTGTTTATTTTTTCCCCATGGAATTCTATATTCAAAGGAAGATCATGAATCTAGAATGCTGATAAATAAAACGTAAAAAAAATTGTCATATTTTATTTATCTCTAGTGGGTGAATGGCTGGGCCTGTTGCTTTTGCCTCTCCTGACAAACTCAAGCTGGGGGCGCCCTTGAAGAAACTCTGAAAACCTCACAGGTTTGTGCTATATCAGCAGTTCCCAAAGTGCATTCTGGGAGCCTGGGGGTCCCTGAGACTTTCGGGAGGTTCCACAAGGTCAAAGCTACCTCAGTGATAATATGAGATGCTACTTGCCTTTTTAAACTCTTCTCACAAGGGTATAGAGCGCAGTTTTCCAGGGCTGCGGTTGTCAGACGCTCTGATGCTGCAGGAATGCACGCTTGTGTTATTTAGCGGTAAAATTTTCGCACTTTCAGCTTTTCCCAAGGTACACTTTGGTAGCTACTACTTACACAAATTGAACTCTTAAGAGTTGTCAATAATTTTGTAAAATGGGTTCTTAAAATCCAAACGTTTGAGGACGGCTGACCGAATTCTACATGCTTGTCGTGTGTCATTTCCCCATTATTTCCGCTCAAACGGCAATAGCCATTGTCAGTGAAAATCACGTTCAAGGTATGCGGTCCCGCCATCCGGTTTGACGCGTCTGGGAGCGAAGGCAGGGTCTTCCCGCTCACCCGGGTGCGCTGCCCAGCCGCCCGCCACCGCCCCGGACAGATGCTCCAAGGCGTCCTCCGCCCTCTGCTCGCCTCTGCGTCTCGGGTCCTTTATGGCGGTCACTTCCCTTCTCAGTTCCTCTGGTGACAAGGTCCTTTACTATAAACTCAGCCATCAACACATGGTAATACGGAAGAATGAGGAAGTCTGCCAAATATAAGAAAAGCACCATTTCCTGTTGGATATGTAATTCTAAAATTTTTCTGGACTTTTAAGTGAGATTTGATTAGGGGCTATATATTTTTCTCGTGTAGAGGTTCATATCTTTAAATTTATTATAAAATAGAATAAGAAACAGACATAAACATTCATTTCAGTAACAACTCTTGAAAAGTAGAATAGGCTATATGTTCGCTAATGATGTGGTAACTTTGGACATCTTGAAAAAAAGAAATGATTAAAATGCTATCGATTATATTGAATTAAAAATTCCCTCTAATCTAGTTTTCCCTGCCTTTTTTTTTTTTGACATTTAGAGTCAGATTTAGTGCAAGGTCCTGAACCTTCAAAGCCTCCTCTGTCAGTTTCATTAATAACAATAAGCAGAATACCATCTACAGGGCGCAAAGGTTCGCGACCTGCAAAACTGTCCCTGGGACAGGTTAGCATTTCACACTGGTGTGTAATTCTTCTTTCAACCTACCATGCCCTCCTTTAGCAAGGAAGGGAGGTGCCGAGCTGTCTGGGCTTGGAAGTTACTAGTAAATACAACAGAAAAGAGTAAGTTTGGGCCCTGTCATTTTTTGTAAAGCAGGAATGTCTTTGGGCTGTTCTTACAGATGAGACCGCTGATGGGAAATCCAAGAGGGAAGTTCCCTTCTTGGTGCCCCTGGGAGATTTGGACAGTTATCATCTACTTAGTAAGTTTTGAAAGCTGATGGATAGCTACCCTCTGTAGCTACCCTGGTGGCTGACTGAGGGGACAGTGCCCATCCTTAGTGCTATGTGTCTGGCACGTGGTTCCCACTGTGGCATGGAATGGTGGGGACAGAGCAAGCTTGAGTGCCCTTTCCTGGACACTAGCAGAAGCATTTGTCACTATAGGGGGCAGTTGGGCAGTGGACACAGGTACGTCCGTCGGGGTAAGAAGCATGAGGAAGAGGACCTCCTTCTTTGCCCATGTGAGCGGCAGACCTAGGTTAATACTGGTGCTTTAGTGTTAGGCCCCTGGACTCTCTAGTTTTGCCCAAAGTAAGGAGGCCTCACCTGAGACAGGCTTGAGATGACAGGTGACAGCATTATGAGTCTTGGGTGGCACCTTCTGCCAGTGACCTGGAGCGACAGCCACGCCTGCCCATCTCCCCACTCCCCCGTCCACAGCCCTAAGCCTCACCCGCTTCACGGAGGGGGAAGACCTTGATGGTCCTGTCCCAGACCCTCTAGCTCCATCTGCCACTGGGGGCTGGGATGTCTGCATCCCATGTCCAGGCTGGGTGTCTGCAGAGGTGGCCTGGAAACCAGGGCTTAGAATAAAGCACCGAGGGGCCAGTGGCGTCAACGGTGGCCAAAGGCTCGTCCTCTCTCTGCCACGAACTCACTCGCTGCTGTCCTGACCAGACGTCCAGCCAGACGTGGGATTCGGTAATCGGCCAAATCCTTTTTATACAGGGACATTGATCATAGTGAATTAGCAGTAAAATTCCTTGCCTGACTCTGCTCTGAGAAATGTCGAGGAAAGTCTCTGGGTGTGTGGGGGAGAGGCCGAAAGATGCATTCCGGCCGCTCCCAGCCCAGGGCTCCCAGAGACTGCCGGGGGCAGAGGGCAGGTGTGGACTTGGTCTGGGGCACAGTATGTCCAGTCCGTGTCCTTGAAGGTCATTTCTTTTTTCCTGGCAGGACAGGAGCTGTCCTCCAGCCAAATTCTAACTAATGCCATTACATGAGGGTAACCCGAACTTCTCCGGGGTTTGCCGGGACCACAGCATCCCTGAAACACTGCAGTGTCCTTGTGTCTCCCGGAATTATTATGCCCTGCATCCACCAACGCCTACATTTCTGAAGGGGGTGCACATTAATAGTTGTCCCTCAGATCTGTGAGATAACTACTTTATCTTTGTATTGGAATACAAAATAGACCTTGCATAAAATAATATTTTAAGAATTCTGTGTTTTCAGAAAGCTGGCTTGAAAATTAGAAAGGCTAGAACAAAATGTTGCTTTTAAGTTGCCTTCTCCACTTACTGAGATCAAGATGAAGAATTAGAAATAAAACATCCTGAGATTAGGTGATTAGAATCTGTGAACTGATGATCAAACCACCACAGTGTTGGGGCAATGTGCCAATACACCTCTCACTTTAAGAACTAAAGAAGCCTTCCTTTCTAGTTATATTTTAGCCCAAATATTGCACACACAAAAAGCACAGTGTCAAAAAGTAGCCCTTAACATCAGTTAACTACAACATAATTCGACAGATTTTTTTAAAAAAGAGAAAATTATGAAAACTGAGGTCCTTTGTTAGCAGTCTACAAAATTCATGTGTGGCAAACGAAAAAAAAATCTGAACAGGAAAGTAGAAACTATGGAAAAAGGTTTAGTTAGCCTCATGCTTTCTAAATGCCTTTTAAAGAGATCTTTCCTCTAGTTTACTTTGATTTTTTAAAATTCTACTAAGTGTTTTCTTCATTCGTTTTATGAGAAAAATTATGCAGAAGTGTTACCTCCCAGTTTAAATTTTAGAAAAGCCTTTGTCACTGGGGATGCGCGTGGGCCCTTTTCTCTGATGCTGTCCCTTATTTGGTGTCTCCAGAGAAAACCTCCCATTCGTGGCCTCAGGAGGGGGCCCGGGCTCCGGGGAGCTGGGTGCTCTGGGTGGCGTGGGCATAGACGGGTGGCATGGCTGGAATTCGCACAGCTCTTGCAGGGACGAGGGGCAGGAGGGGTCTCCGTCCCCACTCCAGCCTGGCTGGAACGGGCTCGTCGGTGACTGGGGGCTGTGCTCATTGGGTGGCTTGATCTCACTGGCACTTTTAGTTCAAGTTCGATTACCAACCACTCAGCACGTTCCTTATCCCTTAGTGACTGGTGCCGTGGAGTGATTTCTTTTCTTGGTAATGGGAGTTTTTCTGAGGCTCTAGTCCAGACTGGTCTGACCGAGACCCCATGACCAATCCCAGGCTAAGGTGTGAAGCTTTTGTAATCTTCCCTGCAAAAAGACTTTGGATGGTGGGGGGCGAGGTAAGAGATGATTCTGGGAAAGCCCGGTCCAGCCTCCTATAGAAACAGGGAGTGAGTGACATTGGACCGAGAGAGTGAGGAAAAATGAATGCTGGGCTGTGCAAGAATGTCTGGCCATCTGTATACAGAATTGATATTCACGATCGCTCAGCCCCGCCTTTTTGGGGTTGGACGGAAGGCACCAGGCCCTGTGGCGGTCTTTGTACCTGCTGCTCCTGGGCTCTGCCTGCAGCACAAGGAATCACAAGCTCTCTACCCCTGCCTCTGGGTCATAAAACCTTATGCAAAATGCTAGGAATTATAAGACATGCACATTGAAAATTCTTATACCTTTCTTAAATTTTACACCTGTTGACTGCCACACTGAGCCCAAGTGCCCTTTCCCTGAGAACCATCCTCTGTGAGCTCCTCAGTAAATCTCAAAGGAGGACGGCTTTCCCAGCCTGCAGTCCAGGGCACTCCGCAGCCTCACCCGGAGGGCTCCCCGAGGCCAGGGTGTGGGCCTCCCCCCAGAGCTGCGAGTCGGCAGGCCTGGCAGAGGCCCCCCACTGCGTGTTCCTGACAAGCGCCCAGCCCACGTCAGGGCAGCTGCTCGGGGACCACCGTGGAAAGATTTCCGCTCAAGTGCCCAGAGGAAGTAAAGAGTAAACACATTTTACCCGCCACATCCTGGGCATAGAAGCGTCCTAGTGCTAGTTTTAGAATCACTGGGCTACTCTTTAGTCCCAGCACTTGGCCAGTTTTCCTGCAAATGTCCTGCCTCTGAAATCAGCCTGCAGCGCCCGACAATGGAGAAGTTCATGCTGGCACCGCGAGATGAGGCCCAGAGCCACCGTAGGACGTTCACAAACTCATTTTTAGGAAAGAGTAAAATGACAGGTCCCCAGCCAGAGGTCCTGCTTCCTCTTTTATCAGAATCGACCTGGACCACATCTGCCCCTGAGTACATGCTCGATGTGGTTTTCCCAGCAGGAAAGTCGAGGACAAACTTCTGTGGTCCGAAGCATCCCGAGCGCCTTTCCTGGGGAGCCCAGCGAAGAGAAAGACAAGCACGGCTTGGCTCAGTTAGAGTCCCGAGGTCTAATGAAACGAAGGCCTTGCTGATTTTATTTTTTCAAATACATGTGGTATTCCCCTGTTGGTGACTCACTTCCAGTGGCCCTGGGTTGAGGAAACCGAATGGACCACAAGTTACACGGGCCGGTTTCTGAACTGTGGCGCCAGCCGTTTGCCCGCAGGTGTCTATTCCTCATTAAGAATTAGTTCTCCACACACAGGATACTTCTGCAAATCCCCAGACCCTCGAGGGCGAGGTTCCTTGATCATCATCTACCAGAATATGGTGAGTGTATGTGCATGCGCATGCGCATAACATCATCCTTTCACTTATGTATCACAAATGACAGAACAATTAAGTGTTGGTGGAATCCCTTGCCTATCGAGAAAAGGCCATCTCAAGTGTAAGCCCTGGTCCTTTGCGCACCCTGCTGCAGAAACCCCTGGGGAGCTTTTAAAAATTCCCAATACCCAGACCACATCCTATACCAGTGAAATTGTAATTACTGGAGATGGATTCCAGATATCATCGGTATGTTTGAAAAGTCCACAGAGAACTGCAACATACAGCCAACGGTAAGAACCCACGATCTCAGCAATAGCTTTCTGGGTGAACGTCTATTAGCTCCATCACTGTAGACCCTAGACAATCAGGAGCGGCAGGTGCATTCTTGACCAAGGTGGGAGCCTGGGGCTCAGTTTCATTCTACAGAAGAGCACCAGTCAGAACACTTCACTGGCTCACACACGAGGGGAGAAAGTTGTCACGACTTGGGACCCGCTGCAGTCTTGTGGTTGATTCGATAGTCAGAAACTTTTTGTTCCCATGGAGAGATGGAGTCTACTTCCCCACTCCTTGAAGCTGGGCGGGTTTCATGACTTGCTTTGACTGGTAGATTGCAGTGAAAGGGTGTCATGTGAGTTCTGGGCCTTCCACCATTGCTTCCTTGAATGCAGCCCTGAGATGGCTGCGTGGCGGCTGAGGGGCCACGTGCAGGAGAGGCCAGGTGTCCACTGCCAGACCTCAGTGACACTCCAGCTCCATGTCATCACCTGAGGGAGCCCAAGTGGGACCAGCAGAAGGGTTGCTCAGCCAGTAGAATCAGGGAAATCAGAAGTTGCTGTTTTATGAGACTGAATTTTGTTCTGGTTGTCACTCAGAAATAGGTGCCTAACACACGCAGTGACTCCATCATTGTTCTCCTGACTTTCGCACGTGTGCTGCGAGGTCAGTACTGATTTTTTTTTAAAAAACACTGATTTAATATCTTTCTCAGTCAGAGTCTTTATTTTTAAAGCAGCTTTGTGAGCTGTTGATACAGTATCTCTCGCAGTGAGAGCTGGCGCCTTTGCAGCATGCTTGCGACAACAATGTTGAACGTAGGCTGTAGAGACGTAAAATAAAAACCAATCGGTGGTAAGTGCTTTAAAAAATTAGCACCTGTGGACACAAAATCCTGTATGAAGTAATTGCGGATACAAAATTGAAGGGTAGCACACCCAAAACTTTGACCAGGACAGTTATAAATTCCAGAAAAGAATGACTTTCTTTGAGAGCTCAAGGAGTTGAATGGGGGGACTTGTGTAAATCTAGTCTGAAATGATTTGTATTCACTCAGTCAATGAGTAGTTTTCGAGTCCCTACAATGGGAACAGTGCTTTCCTGGGGGGGTGAGAGTCTGGAAAAAGGACACGGCTCCCAAACTCCGGGAGCCTGCATTGTGTCGCACTTTCAGTTTTCCAAGTCACTGGGTGCTGACGGCATGCTTGTCTCATTCCTAGCGGTGGAAATCGAGACCCAGCTCTTGCAGAATTCTCAGTGGTCCTGCAGTGCTAAGGGGGGGAGGCAACGTTCCCGTAAGGGTTCTGCAAATCAAAGGATGGGCCAGGGAGGGGTGGGACCTTTCACCCACCAACCTTGAAAGGGGCTTCTCCTCGGCAACATGTCCGTGTAACTCAGCGTCTAGAATTAATTAAAGGAGAATGCTCGGCCTTGTCACTAGCCACTCAGATTTTATCATCTGCTCACTTTTAGAGACACACACACACACAGACACACACACACCCCATTTACCAGGCCACCATAACTCCATGCCACCAACCGCGTGGCTTAAACAACAGAAAAAATTTTTTGCAGCTCTAGAGTCCAGGGTCAAGGTGTCTCCAAGCTCCGTTTCTCCTGTGACCTCTCCTCTTGGCTGGCAGGGGCCACCTTTTCACTGTGTCCTCACGTGAACTCTGCTCTGCGTGTGAGTGTCCCCGTGTCTTTCTCTGTGTCCACACCAGTCATGCTGCATTAGAGCTGTCCCAATGGCCTCGTTTGAAACCGACCACCCTGTGCAAGGCCTGTCAAAATACAGTCTCATTCTAAGTACCGTGAAACAATTATATATGCACATATACTTTTATTTTCCACTGACAGGAAGCATGTCTGCATCTATTTCTCTGTCAGGGGGTTAGTATTGCTGCATGTCTTCTGTCAAAACCTACAGATGCAGAGGAACAGGAGAGGAAGGCAGGCGGTTGGCGGCGGAATGTGCCCACGTCCGAATCACTGAAGGTGAAGACCAGGGAAGCTGTGGGAGGCCTGGAGGGTGGGGCGGGCGCAGAGCTGAGGGCGTTCTGGACCACCATACCGTGGGCTTCTCCCAGCCAGCCGGGCCACCGGGACAGGCACCAGGTCATGCCCCTCTGAGCAAGTTCACGGGGCACAAACCCCACCCTCTCAAGTGAGGTTGCTCAAGTTCCTATTCAGAAATAATTGTCAGAGAGGAAATTACATTTTTTGGCGGTTCTTTTCTATCTTCTCCTTTTAAAACTCTCCTTAATGTGATAGGCAGACGGGACTTCCTGAAACAGAAGCCACTTAGTTCCCGTTTTCTCTAGATGGAGGTATTTCAGATAAAAAGACAAGTTGTCAGATACAGATACACATGTAAAACATTTCTTAAGGGGAATTCTGCAGATTAACTAGGAAATCTGAGAGCAGGGCTGAGGGTGTTTGCTCAAGTCCAACAACATGTATTAATTTACAAACACAACAGATTGTGTTGGAGAATTTCTTCCATGTTTGTGTCTGAGGAACCTTTTCCTAAAGGAGTCCGGCAGACCTTTGCCCATTTTCCATGGTGGAGCCCTCTGGATGGCTGCTGGGAGTGACTCCCCACAGCTGCCTCCCCACAGGGCTGGAGCCACCTTGGCGGGAGGTGCCGCCCTCCTGCAGGCCGTCGGGGGAGGGAAGAAGGGGTTGAAACCTCTCCAGGAACACACGAACACACAGCGAGGCGATGCTACATCTCAGTCCTACAACTGGAATTGTCCACGAGAGTGGCCGGACGGAAACATCCGCTCCTGGTGACATGGAGTCCCATGGGCAGAAATCACTGTGAGGAGGTGGGATGAATGCTGCCCCCATCTCAGGAGAGTCCCAAATGGGACACCTTCTTCCTGTGGGTCTTAGTTTTGCAGTCCGTTTGCCTTCCTGCGTACTTTAACTTGTCTGCTTGTTAGTGTTAGTCACGATGGGGTTGAAAATACATTAAAGAAGGAAGGCTCAAAGAGCTTACGCAATACCTCAGCCAAGAACCCCAGACATAAAGACTTACGCATTTTACTCAGAGCTCATTAAAGAGTAAACTATGTAAATATTCTCTGGACTGATTTTTCTCAATGGAGGAACTACTCTTCTCCCCGCAAGAGGAGCCATGTCTGGGGCGCACCACCACACAGGGCCCCCGAGTCTCTCGTGTGGCACGGGTGTGACTGCAAGAGCAGAGGATCGTCTGGTGTTTTCCCAGGGAGCCTGCCTGCAGTCCCTCAGAGGGCCTCGGGGGCCCTGTGGCTAAACATAGGAATGGAGGTCTTTTCCTGACTCACACAATGAAGAAGAAAGGTGGAAACTGCTTACTGTTAAGCTCTTCCATTTATTACAAACGGGCCACCGATACGTGTCTACAGTGGGGTCTACCCTGTGGTGCTGTTTGATTTGGTGAGACGTTTCGTAGCTGTTTCACGGTCAACACGCTTACATCTCACGGTGATCAAAACGTTTTCCTATGACGTTCCGGTGCCTGGATGCTCACACAAGGCTGATAGCGAGGCCCTGGGGACATCGGGAGCGGTGGTTCATTTCTCTACCTCTCTATGAGGGGAGGCGCTGTGGCTTCTTAAAACCGATAACCCTATCCACGTTGGCTGGCATTCAGAGGCATTCAGTTACCATTGAAGAGGAAATGAATCCCGGGGCCATCGGCGCAGGTGAAGCGCGTGGCCATGACTTCGCAGCTAAAGGCGACACAGGTGGTCGAATGGCAGCACCTTCACTGGCTGGGCTCACCCAGGTGTTAGACGGAGTCGGGAGGGGGAGGAAGTTGGCCACAGGCTCCGGTTTGGGGGACTAAATGGGAGGGGAGAAGGTATTTCCTATGCCTGGTTCCCTCTGCGCTCCATCCTGGAAGTTACACTAACGGTATGACCAGAGGCGAGAAGTCCATCCTAGCTGCCCCGCTGGAGCAACTGTTTGGAACACTTTTACAAGAGCTCGGGAAGAGACCCCGAACGGACGGAGAAGGCGGCTGCAGAGCCGGGAAACGCCGGGCCTCCCAGAGCCTCTCTCTTGCTTCCCGATGCCCATGAGCAAGAAGAGAAATGAACACCTTGCGTGAGCTGGACAGGGGCACTCCTCGCCATGGTGACAGTGAGGAGCCAACCTCCGCCCAGGGATGGGAGGGGATGTGCCTGGGACTGCTAGTGACACTTGAGTAGTGGTGAGGGCGACGCCAAGGCTTTCGAGCTGAAGTTCCTTCACATCTTTCTCACAGTTGGGCATTTCTCATAGTAACAAGCATAACTACTATTCTCTGAACTGGAAGAAAACTATCCCCAAGGAAGAATGAGTTTCCCCTCCTGCAATCCCCAGGGCTCTGCATCCATTTTTGGGTTTGGAGGTCGGGGTGGCTGTGCCCCAGAACAGCAGTGCTCAGTGCTGCTGGAACGTGGCGACCCTCCAGGGCATTTGGAACCTCCAAGGCCCCAGCGGGGCCAGGCCAATTTTCTCTGGAATATTTGGATCCAGGTATCCGTGTCTTTTAGAGCCTTTGTGAGTCCCAACATGAAGACAATGCTGAGAACTACGGCTTAGATACAGTCTACCATGGTCCTCGAATGCAAATATTATGATTTTTTTAAAAGGCCCAAGGTTTCTTTTAATTGGAAAAAGTATATTTTTTCATATTCTTATAACTCAAACGCTACCAAAGGGATTTTTTTCCCCCACTGAACTTTCCATTAATAAAAGACAAAACAAATTTGTACTGAAAACAAAAATGAGAAAATTCAGCCCCATGTAGAATTTTCCAGAAAGTTAGGGGTAAGCGACAAAACAAAGTAAAGCCTATCATTGAAAGAAATGCTTTTCCAGGAATTTCCTTTGAAATCTGCTTGCAGTGACTGTCTCATTTCAAAGACGGATAAACAGCATTTGCCAAAAAGCCCCGCCTCCGGCTGCCGCTGAGAAGCTCGGCACTGAGCGGCGGAAATGCCCACGGCAGGGCTAACTCAGTCTGACTCAGTGTGGGCTTTAGAGAAGAAATTAGCAAATTTTGAACAGTAAGAGCACCAGTGGGTAACAAAATGAGTAGCAGTTAAATGACTGGTTGAAAAGGACAGTATTGATAGCAAGGTCTGATGGCTCATCTTGCAAGCAGAGCTTTCTAAATCAATCTTCCTTGGGGTGGCAAAAAAACAAGTGTCTCCAGCTAGAGAGCACTATGTTCCATGTAGTCCTGAATGACTCCGCTAGGGGTAGGTAGAAGCCGTGCTGTATTGACCCTGCCCAAAGGCACTCAAGAATTGTCAATCCTTCGCTTTACTTTAGCTGGGCACAAAACCTGGACCTCCTCACAGCTTCCTGTTAGCCCTGGGAGAGAGCAGAAGTCCCTGAGGCTGATGGGTGAGCTGCCCCGGTGAGGTCGCGCACGCCTCTCCATCCTTGTGCTTCCTGGGCCTTCTCCTGGGCCTCTGTTCTCACACCTTTGCAGTGAACAGACTCAAACACGCGTGAGAGTCCAAGACAGTCTCCCAAGCCCTTCTGGGCTTTGCTTCTCTTCCACGCATGGCTCTTCCTATAGGCTGAGCTCTCTGTTTGGCACGTTACAGACTTTATCAGATAAGCTCCATACCACAAACCTGGGGGTGCGAATGAGAACCCCCTTTTCCTTAGACTCTCATTGGAACAGTTGTACGTTCCTTCCTAAGACACCAGGTTCTGTTTTCTTAATAGAAACGTATCTTCCGCCCTCGAAGCGCTCGGTGGAGGTGAGGCGCAGGCAGGTGCTTGTTACTGGGTCATGCTGGTTTCCGTGGAGAGTTTGACTACGCACATGTCAGTGAGGGGGCAAAGCCTCTCCGGGTGAGGCCAAGCTGGGGATGGGGGAGGGGGCGCTCCGTACTCGACATTTCTGTCACATGGCTGAACTCAGTGTTGGGTCATGGCAGTGACAGTGGTCAGGGTGGGGGTAACTATGGAAGAGCAAGGAAGGGACCCTCCGGTGCAAACTCCAGCCCACCGCCTGGGTGACCTGTTTGGGGGACTCTGTGTGTGAACGGTGATTTGTGCCCTTTCCGCTGCTCTACAAAGGCCAGATCCTGCCTCTCCCTGCAAGGCCCGCGGAGGTGCTCCCTACTGCCCATCCCCAAGTCTTCCCCTCCTTCTCCCAACCTGAGTGAACTGCCAGTACTGGGCTGCATTGTGTCCCCCCCAAAATACACGTCTGAGTCCTAACTGCCCATACCTGTGACCGGTACTTCGTTTACAAACAGTCTTTGCAAATATAATTAAGCTAAGGACTTTGCAAGGAGATCGGCTCAGATTAGGGTGTCTTCATGAGAAGGGTGTCCTTATAGGGGTGAGGAGACACCTGGAGGCACGAGGGGAAGTGATGTGACCGTGGACGCAGAGGTGGGGTGGACGCACCAACGAGCAGGAGCACCAAGGATTTCCGGCGCCAAGACAGCGAGGAAGCGGCCTGGCACAGACCCGGCGCCTCGGGACCTGCAGACGCAGCCAACCTCGCAGACACCCCAGGCCAGGGCTCTGGCCTCCCGAAGGGTGGGAGAGCACACAGCTATTGTTTCAAGCTGCCAGGTTTGCGGTGATTTGTCACTGCAGCCTCAGCCAATCACGCTCCTGCTGTTCTCTGGACTCTCTTCTCATGCACCCTGCTTCCTTTGGAGGCCCGTCACGTCTGACTCCGGGTTTTTTACTTCTCGCGTGCATGGGCATCTTCTCCCACCAGCTCCGGCTGGGCTACCCTCTGGCCTCTCGCGACACCTTCTGTGCTGCTGGCGCTCTGACAGGGCCTGCGGGGCGTGCGGGAGGGCCGGAGCGCAGACAGCCGCAGCGCCGGAAGTGGCTGGACCGGCTGGGAAGAAGGCTCGGCCCCCTGGCGGCTCGTCCCCTCCATGGCGGGGCCAGCCCAGTGCTGGCCCGGGCCTGAGGCCCCTTCTCCACTTTAGGACGGGCGGGGTGTCCTCAGCGCTCCAGTGCCCTGCAGGCAGTCCTGGCGGAGGGGCTGTGTCCGCTGTGCTTCCTGCGGTCCTGGTCGGCGTACCTTGCCTAGTTTTCAAGTGGTGTCCGTAATGCCTGTCTTCACCGGACCAGTAGCTGGTTAGGGTCAGGGGCCTTCCTTGTCTCTGAATTTCCATAGGTCAGTACTGATGATTTAGTGAATATCATTTAAAGCCCTTCAGGATTTGGCCTCCAGCTAGCTTTTCAGGATCATTTTGTCTTACCTTTACTCTGTCTGCCGCCCCATGCCCGCCGGGCTTAGCCTCTCCCATGGCCGCCCAGTGACACCGATCTCCTGGTTATGGGTTGAATTGCTCCCCTTCGCCACCCCCTCAGGTTTCAGTGGCCTTTTTTGGAGATGGTATATTTACAGGGTTGATCAAGCTACAGTGAGGTCGTCAGGGTGGGCCCTAACCCAGTATGACCGGGGCCCTTATAAGAAGGGCAAATTTGGACACAGACACATGCACACGGGGTAGTCAATGTGAAGACACAGAGGGCAGAGGGCCCTCTGCCATCCAAACAGAGAGGCCTGGGACAGGTCTTCCCACCACCCTCAGAAGGAACCACTCCTGCTGGCACCTTGATCTTGAACTTGAAGTCTCCAGAATTGTGAGACAGGAAAAGTCTGTTGTTTGAGCCCCCTGGTCTCTAGTGCTTTGACATGGCGGCCTGAGCTGACACACACCCTAGAGTTCTCAGATGGCCAGCCTCCCCGTCGTGCTTTTGTGCGCACTGGAACGTCCTTCCACGTTCTGTTAGGTGGCAGGCTCTGCGCGCAGAGGCCCACACGCACGACCTCATTTACTTCTCATACCAACACGGTACCTTCTCATGAAAAGAAGCGTGGCCCGTGCTGGTTGGCCTGTGCTGAAGTTATAAACGGAATTCGTCTGGGAGAACCAAGCAGCGTGGTTACGTGATTTTGTGATATCCCAGTGACCACACTGAAGGAACTGGTCAAAGGTCACGGCCATTCCTGGTCACCCTACCCTGG